>JARGYO010005626.1:27796164-28086540 GCA_029206835.1 Rana muscosa | reverse complement strand
TGAGAGAGAGAGAGAGAGAGAGAAGAGAGAGAGAGAGAGAGGGGAGGGAGAGAGAGGGGGAGGGAGAGAGAGGGGGGAGGGAGAGAGAGGGGGGAGGGAGAGAGAGGGGGGAGGGAGGAGAGAGGGGGAGGGAGAGAGAGGGGGAGGGAGAGAGAGGGGGGAGGGAGGGGGAGAGGGAGATCTCTCTCTAAGAAAACCGCGCTACTCAATAGTGATAAACAAGCTGCAAACGCTAGGTAGAATACACACCTCAAATAACAAATTGTAAAAAAAAAAAGGAGCTGCGCTAATAAAATATACACAGGTGAAATAATGAAAAACACTTAAAAAACACATAAACCATCACAATATTGAGCACAATTAGTCCAATAAGCAGTGTAAATATGCCTTGATAGTTGAAATCAGTGAGAATATCACAAATGACACCACAACAGACATGTGCACCTCCACCACACAGAGTGCGTGCTTACCAGGAGGCAAGCATAGCGTGCTTGTGGCTATCAACCCAGCCAGGGCCTTTATTCTGGAAGTATGGGGAGTGTCATCTCACAGTGGGGTACTTGAATGTTGCAACCAGGATATGCACCAGGAGCCAGTATACCTCGATCTCGCCAAGCTCATGAGCATGCATCAACCACGTATACCCAAAAATAAAGGCGGCTCTCCATAGTGTAAATCAAGTAAAACAATGGTACTTTTAATAAAAGAATTGCACTTACATAGAGAGCATTGTATAAAAAGCCGGCTGGCCTCACGAACACCTGTCCGTCAGCACGTCACTCCTCCTGACGTACGTTTTCGTCACAATTGGACGTCGTCCAGGGGCAAGTAAATATGATATACTTTCCTAACTATTTACTAATGCTAGCCGCATAAGGATTAAGAATAGTCATTGTTGATTGAGAGAGTGAAGTTCCGCTTAAAGCAGTAGAATAGCCATGACTATTGCTGGACAAAAAGTAAAAACTTGTTCACACCTCTCATTCAGAGAGCATTCAGGAGGTGGCAATATAGCCTCCTGAATGTCTGCCAGCTGCTGCTCCACAGCCCTCTAAATAGCATTCCACCGCTGATCACTTTTTGGATGGCTGAGGAGCAGCAGCTGGCAGGCATCCAGGAGGCTATATTGCCACCTCCTGAATGCCCTTTTTTTAATGGCCAAATAGGGATTTCCCAGCCAATTGTTTGGCTTGCATTTGCATTGCAGCCCCATTCAATTGAATGGGTTGCATTTAGCCACATTACTGCCCGATCGATCGCATCATGGGGTATAATTTTTGCTTTGGCTGTGAATCATGGGACAGGATGTACTACCAGCAAAAAGACCTCTTGCATGCAGACTTAACACAAAGAAGCAGCACCCTCTACCATATGACTACCAAGCTATTCTCAGAAAATACATATATAAACAAAATCACTCATTTCACCTGTTGGCAGGACACAACTTGCTCAGGCTGTGGCTGTTTTTTCCTTCAGACAAATCACTGATCATTGTGACCAAACCTACCTCATCCTTTCCCACTACAGATGCATAGTTGCCTCAAGCCAACAGCATGTTTTTGTACATCCTGGATGTGCCTAATGCCGCGTACACACGTCCGTTTTTAATGTCATTTTTAAAACCGACGTTTTTCTCGTCTTTTTTTCTTGTTTCCTCTCAACCCTGTCTTGCGTACACACGATCATGAAAAAAACCACTCGACCAAAGCGCAGTGACGCACAACGGCACTATAAAGGGGAAGACCCGTTCGAATGGCGCCACCCTTCATGTTAGTAAAGTTTGTTGAGCGACGATTCGCGCTTTTCAGTCCGTTACAGCGTGACGAATGTGCTATCTCCATTACGAATGCTAGTTTTACCAGAACGAGCGCTCCCGTCTCATACTTGATTCTGAGCATGCGCGGTTTTTTTCCCCTCGTAAAAGCATACACACTACCGTTTTTCACGACGTTAAAAAAACGACATGAAAAACTACGTGAAAAAATAGAGCATGTTCGAAATTTTTATTGCCCGTTTTTCACGTCGTTTAAAAATGCTCTGGAGCATACACACGATTGGTTTTAATGCCCATTTTTAAAAATGGGCTTTTTAACGTCATGAAAAACGATCGTGTGTACGCGGGCATAAGAGTTACAGCTCCATAGAATTCTATGGGGGTGTCCCGAGGCTGGAGGTGAAGCCAGACGGCCCCACTGATATCTATGGGATTGTAATGCACAGGCGCTGCCAGCTGGGTGAGGCTTGTGGCGCTGGATGTCAACAAACCCCAGAGACCACAACCATCAGAGGCAAGTACACATCTGTGAAGGGAGACGTTGGTTTAGGTTAGAACAGCAAGGCAAAAAGGATAAGTAAACCTGCGTAGGGATATCAGATGGGCTACATACCCAAAATGTCCCTGTAGACCCAACTTTTGTTCAGGACTTCTCTCTTTTTTTAAATAATTATATATTAACGGTTATGAACCTGTTAGGGGACTTTCCTCCCGTTTGTAAATCGGAAATGTTCGCAAGTCCCGCCGCGCATGCGCAGACCGGCAATTACGGACATTTCTGATGTTTTCCGATGTTCCGTCAAATGCCGTTCTGCGCATGCGCGGCCAATTACGGACATTTCCCGAGGGCTCCGTCTGGCCAGCAGACGGTCCGCCCAAAATGGCAGAGGGTCCCCGCAGCGCCAGTTCGTAAGTAGGAGAAGTTCGTAACTCGGGGACCCCCCTGTATGTATGAGCTTGATCAAGGTAACTATATACCTGTGTGACTCAGATATAAGCCCTTCCATGTTCAATTGTCACTGGAGGGGGATTCAACAGTAAAATGACAACAAGCGTTCTTGCCCGTACACACGATCAGAAAAGAAAAATACAGCTTTTGAAGCGATCGTATGTACACAGCTTTTCAAGAGCCGATCACGACAAGTCATGCAAATTACCCCATGGGACAAGCAGGAAAATTTCTTGTAAGGTACCAGATTGTTCGATTTTTGTTTAATCAGTACGGTTGTCGTTTGAAAATACAATACAAATACACTACATCACTATCGAATTATTGAATTTATTTTTTTCCCATAACACTTCCAAATTTTATTCTGTCCCATGAGAATTTTTGTAACTTTAGTAAAGTCTTGCTTTTCGATATGAGAGTAGCATGCAAAAAAAAACAAAAAAAAAAACGTTTCCGTCCAATAATCGCATCATGTGCATCAGGCATTAGACTTGAATTTTAGGCCACTTATGTCTGATTAGCGGGTATATTGGCAGCCTCTATATGTCTAGATGTTATATATCTTTGTGGTTCTTTGTACCTTTGTTGTATTTTGTGGAAAACAATAAAAATTATTAAAATAGAAAAGTAAACATTGAAGAGGAGTTACTAAAACTGGAGTGAGCAAAATTTGCTGCAGTCCTGCATAGAGACCAGTCAACTTCAACTTCCAGGTATTTTTTTTGTCAAAGAACTCCACTTTTGTTGAGAAAAAAAAAAACCATTCCCCCTCTGGGTGATCAATGTACATTGCAAGGATTTTAACAAACTTTGTTGCAGATTCCTACCTTTTGTTAGGCTCCATGTACACTGAAGCTGATAAACTGCAGTTTATTGGCGTTTTTTTTAAAAGGCCCATTAAACTGCACTCTATGTTAGCCTATGTGTTCATGTACACATGGACGTTTTTTAGTGTTAATGAGCAGTGGAGTTAATGGGCTTTTTTCTGAATGCAAGAAATTTGCGTTCAAAGTGCCGTTTTGCGGCGGGAAAAAACGCTAAAAACGAAAAACGCTAACGCTCAAAAACGCAGGTCGCCAGCGTTTTTTGATCCATTGAAAAAAAAAGCGAAAAAAACGCTAACACTAAAAAACGCTAATAAACGCTAGTAAAAAACGCTGATAAAAGCTATATTTTAAAGCAGCTTTTTTCTGCCAGAAATCTGGCGTTCAAAGTGACCGTTTTTGAGCTTCTGTGTACATGGAGCCTTATTCTGAAGAAATCCCTGTTTGTTCCTCGGTGCTGAGTAAGTCTAATGGGAGTGGTTTCATAATTATCAAGCAGCTGCTGCAGAATGAGGGCTCTAATGAGGAAAGATGCAGGGTCTGCATCCCTTTAGTCAATTTTCTATTAGGAGTATCTTACCAAAAATAATTTTTTTGTTTGCAGGGGAGGCCAAAATCTGACTTGTATCTTAGTGTAAAATTCTGGGAAAATCAGTCGGCCAATCACACATACAGGAAATTAGGTTTCTGGGGGAGTTGTTTACACGTTCTGTGTACAGAACACCTCCAGGTAGCCATATTGCTTTGCACTTTACAGAAAATGACAGCGGCTGCAGATTGAAAAGGAAAGGTCATTTTTAATAACATTCAGTTACAATATGACTTGTTTCACAATTTTATATGCCAATTTTTTTTCCCCATGAAAGTGGAGTTAAAGTGGATGCAACCGATTTTTTTTATTTTTTTTCTGTCACAATGTAGAGTATACGATTTCCTATCATCTGTGCCCAGTCTTGCCACAAAGAGTTAATCCAGCTCTGAGCAATCCTCTTATTTTTCAGTGAGATAAAACGGACAAACAGAGAAACACCTTTGTCTGTTCCGCCCCCTTGCTTTGAGTGACAGGTTATTTACATATCTCGTGCACTAGCTTTAGACAAGCATTTTTTTTTTAATTCCACCCCCACTCCTTTTCTGAAGTCATGTGATTATTTTTCTGATTTTGACTGGATGTTAGTGATCATAGCAGAAGGAATACACAGGAGAAAATGCATGTTGACAAGGGGAGTGTAGAGGTGGGCGGGGAGTCTACTGACATCACGACTCCACCCACCGAGCTCCAGACAACAGATCCACCCACAGAATCTGCAGTTTTTCAGTTCTTATAACAGACAGAGGGGAGACATTTGACAGATAAGGATACATGCAGGAGGCATCTATATCCTTATAGATCAGCACTATGGCAGTAGTTTAGAAAGGGTTTACATCCACTTTAACCTTTAGTTGAACATGCTGAAGTTAGAAGCCGATTGGCTACCATGCACAATGGCACCAGATTCTCAGTGCTCCAGTTTTAGTAAATCCCCCCCCCCCCCCCCCCGATGTCTTAATTTTTCGCCGATCTGCTAAGAGTAACTGAAATCAGATTGGGCTGCTGCTCCTCTGCGATTTACAAAGCTTTATTAAACAATCCTGACAAACAATCGCTAAATTCATCTATAATCTGCTTTTAACATTAGTCAGGAATATATGCAGGGCTCTGAAAGAAGCTGTCGACCATCAAGATCAGTTCTCTGACGTTCTGGGTTTACCACTTAGCGTATTTTAGAATGTGTCAAAGGTTAGTCAGTAGTGACAGCAGCGCGGCGGAAGCATCTAGCTAGAGGGCCACGGAAAATGTTTCGCTCGGCTTAGTATAAGAATCTCTGTTTGAGATGACTGCCCTATAGCCACGAACGTGTATCTGCAAGATGGGATGTGAGTAGACTCCTACCAGCTTCAGCTGGACAGATGCCAACAGCATGTAACTAGGCCATAGCGGCGGGCAACCTATAAGGAGACCCGACACTTAATGGAGAAGGGGAATCTTACATGAGACACAAATCAGAAAGTTTCTATTCCAGCAAATTATATAATGGCCATGGATAAAAACCCTGACACAGATACATGCCAAAATAAATCCTCCACAGGATCTGCAGCACAGATGTTATTAATATCCATTATTTATACAGCACCTACATATTATACAGCACTTTACACAGAATTATTTACTGGGGGGGCTCAAATATCTCATAAGTCACACAATAGGACTCAACAAGGTAACAGGGACGAGATTTCTTTCAGCGTATTACTGATAAAGTGAACCTGTGACTATGTCAAGCACTATAAAGCAAATAGATTGCATAATCTAAAAAGGTACCAATCGTGAGTGTACACAGTGACTTTGCCTGTTAAAGCTCGGTCCACACTATTGTGATGCGATTTTGACACAATTTGTAGTGTGATTAGGTGTTGCAACTTTGGTTGCATTTTGGATGTGGTTTGCATATTCTATGGGGCCAAACTGCACTGGAATTGGCACAAAAGTAGCATAGGACCCTTTCTCAAGTCGCATCTTAGCTGCATTGATATAAACAGGCACCTTTGGAAGCAATATTTCCACGGTCATGCGATTCAGTGCAACCTAATAAAAACACATCAGTGCGAACCAGGCCTAAGTAATATTCTGTAAATCTATAGTTCCCAACCTGTGAGACCCGGTGTTCTATCGATAGTGCCGCTATCGAGAAGTGCCGGGGACTACTGCGCATGCGCCGCACGGAACAGCACAACAGCTGATTTTATGATCAGATGTTGAGACGGCGCCTGCGCATAATAGCTGACGGAAGAATTTTTTGTGTCAGATTGCGCCTCGCGCTGCCGAAGCGTGTTCATGTCGGTGTTCCCCAGTTCCAAAAACACAGAAATTGTAAATCCAATGGTATAGTATACTTATCATATGTCATTATCCGTGAAGTAATCCTCAGTCCATATAAAAATTGTCCACTATGAGTTTTTTTCCCCAACTTTAGAAGAATCCCATGTGGGTCAGGGATTGGAGGTAGATGAACCAGATCTGTGCCTGATCCCCATTGGCTGCATCAGAGGCTTAGCATAGAGTTGGATCTATCCCCATGTGTCTAACCCAGTCTTATAAATGACTGCTCCGGGGTGTGTAACCACGCCATGTAGGCTCCCACCGGGAGAAGTTTCACTCACTAGCATTTTGGCTCCTCTCTGTCCTAAGAGCTGCTCTGCAGTGGTGACCTTCCTGCTGGGCTGCAGCTTGACAGCTGTCAGACAGAAGATCCAGGATTATTTTTTTATGTGTGGCCACCTTGTATAGCTACCGACTTTCTCTCCTGCTGGACCCACATTTTGACAGCTACTGCTGTCACAGTCTCTGCAGAGCCGTTTACACTTAAGCCAGCCATAGATTGTTCAGATCTCAGCCGGTTCAGCAGGAATAGGTCAAGATTCAATACTATGTATGGGCAGGCTGAATGCACCCAAGTGGATTGATCGATCAACTAGCCTGCCAGGTTTTACATGCGATTATTACTAGCAACTGTTATAACCACTATTGGTTTGGTGGGAGGGATTCCCCTGCCAACACTGTCTGGGCCTACAACCCGTGGAAAGAAATTCGCTCTGTTTATGGCCAGCCTTAGGCTGATCATACATTAATATAAATTTACTTGTACAATTTATGGTAAATTAGATTTACCAAAACCATATAATATGGGAGGTGAAATCTAAACACTTTCAATTTGTATGCAATCAGGCAGGCCCTTGCTCTACATAGTTGAAGGTTAATCTAAAGAGAATGGAAGAAAATTTTATAATGTATGGGCAGCTTTAGTGTGCCTGCCAGGTAGGTAGGTAGCGGCTGAGAAGCTTGCAATACAGGAGTGCAATTATCTTATTCAACTGATGTTCAGCCTTGCTGATAAACTGCCTATAATCTTTTACAATACTGTAGCTCCTCTAATATATGCAGGCATAGCGTGTGAATATTCAGCCCAAGCACATTTTCCACTATCGTGCTGTTCCTTGAGATCAGTATTGGTCCCACCAATACAACCTTTTAGGTTTTTATGCAGACGTAGCGATGTCTGCACTAAATTCTATGAAGCTAGGATCCCCGGCATTCCTTTACATGTGCGTGTTTCATATGCAAGCCCACAATTGAATGGACACCCAAGGATCATGCTCCTCTAAAGAGATGCCTCATTTTATACAAACATCTTATTTTTTGTTTTCTTTCTACACCTCTTTTGCACATGCTTTCATACACTTCTTAAAAGCAAACCTCAAATAGATATATACTGTACAATCACTCACCGGCTTTCTTCTGGCTAATTACATAGCAGTCAATATTTTGACAGGTCACATACTGACCCCAATCACTTTTCATCTGACTAGTGAAGTCATTATTGCCACAGCCGACACATTCAGCTTTGAAAATCTGAAGAGTCTAATATATCGATGAACACATGATGAACACATTACTGCATTTCTCTTTCAAACTATAGCTAAACAATAAGTCCTAAGGATCTCGCATGGCTAGAGGTGCAACTTGAAATTGGATCTAACATCAGAAGAGTCGGACAAAACCACAGTAACACGGTTCACAGAACTTCTTGAAGAACATTTTATAAAAGTTTTATCTTACAGCAACAATGATGATTACAGAGCGGATAGTTGGCTGTTACAGCAGCGTTTACATTATAAATAGGGTTGTCCCAATACCGATACTAGTATCGGTACCGATACCAAGCATTTCCCCGAGTACTTGTACTCTGGGAAAACGCGCCGATGCCTCACCCGATACTTGGGCAGTCAGGGATGAGTGGTGCAGCGGGGGGAGTTACAAGCACCGATCTCCCTGTATAGATTTCAATACAGCCTGACAGCTTCTCCCTGGACCCCTCCCCCTTTCAGCTGTTTTAGTGAAATCTATACAGCGGTGATCGGTGCTTGTAACTCCCCCCAAAGCCGCACCGATCACCGCTGACTGTCCCTGTAGCCTCCTCCAGTTCCCCATCCGTGCTGCTCTCCCCCTCCGCGCACCGTTGTCCCCCCTCCGTTGCTGCTGCTGTCCTCCTCCGTTATTCTGCTTTCCCCCGCCGCATCCCCCCTCCATGCTGCTGCTGTCCTCCTCCATTATTCTGCTCTCCCCCCTCCACGCTCCGTGTCCCCCCCTCCATGCTGCTGCTGTCCTGCTCCATTATTCTGCTCTCCCCCTCCACGCTCCGTGTCCCCCCCTCCATGCTGCTGCTTTCCTCCTCCATTATTCTGCTCTCCCCCTCCGCGCTCCGTGTCCCCCCTCCATGCTGCTGCTTTCCTCCGCCATTATTCTGCTCTCCCCCTCCGCGCTCCGTGTCCCCCCTCCATGCTGCTGCTGTCCTCCTCCATTATTCTGCTCTCCCCTTCCACGCTCCGCATCCCCCCTCCATGCTGCTGCTGCTGTCCTCCTCCATTATTCTGCTCTCACCCCTCCACGCTCTGTGTCCCCCCCCCCCTCCACGCTGCTGCTGTCCTCCTCCTCGCTCGGTGTCACCCTCCATGTCCCCCTCTGCGCTCTGTGTCACTCTCCATATCCTCCTCCGCCCCCTCTGTCAGAATGGAGAGTGGAGGTAGGAGCCGCTAAACCTGGCTCCTACCTTTTCCGAATGAACAGAGTCAGTGATCACTGACTCTGTCCATTCATACATTCATATAACTGAAACACTGTAACCTGTGTTTACAATGCTTCAGTTTATGAATGGAGAGGAGCCGCTGTCTCCTGTCCATTCATTTTCAGTGCAGCTGAGAAAGGGACTGGGGAATCTTCTTCCTTATTCCCTTTCTCTGTCTCAAAGGGGAGATGTCAGAGGTGTGTTAAGACCCCTGATATCTCACCAAAGCCCAACAGGGCTAAAAAAAAAAAAAAAAATTGCAATAAATAATAATAAAATATATATAATTGTAAAAAATAATAAAAATTTAAATAAAAAAACAAACAAACACACTGACACCATCCCCCCCCCCCCCCCCAGAAAGCATTGTAAAAAAGCATAGCAAATGATAGTAAAAAAAAAAAAAAAAAAAAAAAAAAAAAAAGAGAGTACCGACACATGACATTAAAAAAAGTATTGGTATTCGGTATCGGCGAGTACTTGGAAAAAAGTATCGGTACTTGTACTCGGTCTTAAAAAAGTGGTATCAGTACAACCCTAATTATAAATGCCTCCGCTCCGCTCGTGGTTACACACAGCCCGGCCTCCTGACCCCACACCTGTAAGATAGACAGAACACATCCCAGCATTGGACTGGCATTCTGACTATCTTACAGGCGCGAGGTCAGGAGGCGGGGCTGTGTGTAACCACGAGCGGAGCGGAGGCATTTATAATGTAAATCTTGTGGCTTTTCTCTTCCTCGTGATGATCCTCTGCACAGGTGAGCAGAGGCTGCAGAGGGGGCACAGGTGAGCAGAGGCTGCAGAGGGGGCACAGGTGAGCAGAGGCTGCAGAGGGGGCACAGGTGAGCAGAGGCTGCAGAGGGGGCACAGGTGAGCAACACCTGTTGGAATAGCGATAAATATTGTGGCGGATGTAAAGTATGCCCATGTGTCTATATTTAGGTCAGTGGTGAATATCCGTTGGAATCCATGTTTTTTTTTTTTTAAATGGTGTTGCCTTGGAAGGGGGTAGTTGTATACAGTGAGTATAGCCCAAAAGCTATGTTTTCACTTGAAAAATAGGGGGTCGTCGTATACGCCAGCAAATACTAATTGAAAGTGTTTGGTTATATCTGTATGATAAGAGCAAAACAAATAAAAAATCTGGTCTGGAATCTGGTCAACAGATATCTTCATGTGCTGCCATCATATCAGTTACATTGCTCCTAATTAGCTCCAAGGACTTCAGAACCATTTCCAACTACATAACAGAAAAGCAGAAAGGTTTCTGTAGTGCTGTCCTATGGGGACAACCAGGGCCATGGATAAGGGAGTACCACCAGTCCTCCTATACGGGGCCCAGTCAGATTAAATCAGATTGGGGGGGGGGTCTCAATTACTGTTACCAATCACCTGTATTGGCTCTCTGCGGCCCACTGGCTCTCTGCTGCAGAGAAGATTGTATTCCGTTCTAGTAATTGCCCCCCCAGTGCAACCCCCGGTACTTTTTGACCTCCCTGTGCACCATAAGTTTCCCCCTGCTGCCCAGGACCCCTATGTGCCCCCACAGTGCTGCCGGCTTCCCTCCCCTCCTTCCCACCAGCAGCTGCAGGCACACAAATAGGATCCTTCAGGATAGAGAGTAAGGGAAGGGTCTAGTAAATATGTCACATTTACCAGCACCTTCCTTTCCTGAATGAAGACAATGAGTGATCAGTACCAACCACGCACTGTGTTTATTCATAACGGAAGCCCAAGAAACTTTTTTTGGTGGGGGGCTTCTCAGGTTGGCTGTATGGGGCGCTGTGTTTTTTTTTTTTTTTTTTATATAGCAGCCCTGGTGACAATGATGCTTCTCTATAAATATGTATAGTGAGTAACGTTTAACATGCTTTGACACAAATGCATTACTAGCAGAAGTTCTAGGTGAAAATAAAAGAAAAAAGCTTGAAAAAAAATAAAATAAAAACTAATGCACCCACATGTAAATTGCAATAAGGAATTGTTGCCTTAATTATTCCTGCTACTAATGCAGAGAAAATTGGACAAAATGGGACAAACCCATACCAGCAAACTGATGAATCTATACATCGGTGTTAAATTAGGTTATCTGCTTTGGTATATAGATACAATTGCATTTACCATCACAAAGCTAGATCACAAGGGTATCTTGAACACGGGGTTTACAACTATATCATTTCACTCATGTTCCAGAAAAACTTGTCAGGTGTCAAAAAAGCTGTGATAACCGTCATGTACTAGTTCCAACTCAAATTACTATTTATCCAAACATGATTTTCCCCAACCACATGTTCCACTCAAAGCTTTGTTCTTCTGCACCTGATGCCTTCAGTTTTCATCGCTGTTCTTGCTCACTTGACAACCCAGACACCATCTGAATTTGAACAGTGATGCTTGAATCTGATCCATCTCTTTAGGAATATTTTGTGACCATGAATGTGGAATTCCATTTATGTACTGCTATTTTGTGGATTTTATTGTGTTATCTTAAGCTACCCCTGGTTTGTCTAGGGCAGTGTTTCTCAACTCCAGTCCTCAAGGCGCACCAACAGGTCATGTTTTCAGGATTTCCCTCAGATAAAACAGCTGTGGAAGTTACTAAAGGTAGTGAAACAGATCAAATCATCTGTGCAAAATAATGAAAATCCTGAAAACATGACCTGTTGGTGCGCCTTGAGGACTGGAGTTGAGAAACACTGGTCTAGGACACCAGAAATCTAAATCATATTGCGCCAACTGCCATCCACTGATGCCCTTACCAACAATTTGGTGATACCAACAAGGGTTTCTGGTGTTAGGTTGTGTCTACAAAACGTGAAGTGCTGTTTATTTATCCAGCAGTAACAAAACAGGCCTATACAATTTCTACTTCTGACTTGGCAATAAAATTAATATCCACAAAAATTAAGTCATAAGAGGAAAAAAAAACTTTAAAACCGGGGTAGGCAGTCTTTGATAGGTGGGAATCTACTTGAACAACATGAAAGATCAAAAATCACTACCGTTCGGCACCCCTTTTTTTTAACAAAGTTAACTAGCAAGGCCTAACTAAATAGTAAGGACAACTTGGAAAAAAAACATAAAACAAATGTCACTGTAAAAATATAAACTTAGACTACCATAAAGCGGACAGCAATAGTCAGGAGAGCAGTGGACAGTGTCAGTAGGGCAGTGGATGGTGTTAGCAGGGCAGAAGGAGAAGCCTGCTTTTAGTTGCTGCAGGAGGAAAATTCAAGGGATTGGTTCCAGCAAATGCTGCCACTGCTCCTGTTCAGGTTCAGGTTCCAGGCAAGGAAGGAACGTCTTTTACCCATCACCTGCCTGCAATTGACGGGTTGCCACCCCCCCCCCCCCCAAGAGACAATGGTGTACACATGCTGCAGGAGGAATTATTCCCCGTCGCTTTCAGCGGGTGCTACTGCCTGCCAATCACAATCAATTCAAGTAAATGGGGCCAATCTGCAAGTGCCCCACAACTGTGCTTATTGGGGGGGTCCAAGGGGTTAAAGCAGGTGGTAAGAAAGCAATACAATGACTCCCCACCACCTGCTTTAACCCCTTGGTTGCTGTACTGCACAAGATTGCAGGGCGCTTGCAGAGCAGCCTCATTCACTTAAATGGGTCATGCCGGGCACTACACTAGCAAAGCGTGACAGGGCGTATAATTCCTGCTGCGGCCATGACTTGTGTGCACCCCTGGCCACTGCATTTAAAGGGGGTACAGTTGTGGGGGGGGGTAGTGAAAACACAGCTCAACTATGGGGGTTTTACCACCCCCAATCCGCAAAAATAAAAAGTCCTTACTTCCCTGAGCCCCCTAACACTGTAACCCAGAAGTTACAGCGTTTTAGATGCCATTATGCCCAGTTCAGCCTGACCTGAAGAAGTTATTGCAGGAAAGTCCAAATTAGCACATCATCCAGCTCTTCTCCATCGTGCAGCCGCTTCTGGTGCCACTCCAGATGATACAAGCAGGGATAAGAGGCAGAATATATTTGATATCAGCCTTATACCGCAGATTAAACTATAGAGGAGGTATCGGAAGATGCGGCCGCCTGCTCCCTCTGCCGGCTCAGCTGCAAATGACAGGAAGTAGTCCCAAAACTCAAAAAGGACTGCACTGTGTTTGATGCTTCAGGGATGGCAGGTCGGTGAACCAAGGGCGCGATCTACCAGTCACCTGGCCGAGAGCAACTGGTAGATTGACCGGTCGCCGACCTCCCTGTTTGAAAATACTGGGCCCTCTAAAATAACTTTGTGGACTGAAATCTAACAGAATGGTGTACGACCTGCCCAATTGGCTCTTGCTAAACTAAAAAAATACTGCCTATTATCATCATCACAACATAGGAGGAAGAGGTTTTGTAGTCCAAAAGAAAAACTGAAAAGGTCGGTTAGACTCCTTAGGATAGCAAAGGCAGATTTCACAGGACAGCTGACTTTCCGATAGGATCAACAGGTATTTTCTGCACTTATCAAACAGATATCAAAAAATACTTTCATAGTTATATTTAACAGACGAAAAGGGAGAAAAATACGAGAAGAGTAAATTATTAGGGTTTACATAAACTATACGTCACTGGTTGACTCTGGCCGTTATTAGCAGTTTCCTCAGACTCTAGTGAAGAGTCCTTTCACTGCCAGCCTGTTCTAGGAAAGATCATTAACGAACATTACACAACAAACTCTTACTGGTATAGGAAAGATAATTGATCATAATATAGACACACTTCTCCTGGAGGAGTCTGAATGGCAATACCACAAGCATAAATAGACTATAATTCATAATTAATTCATTTAGGTTAGCGGCAAGATACAAAGACCGATGATGTATGAATGTCTGCAAATGCTTCTTTTAAGAAGACGCACAATGAAAATCACTGTTTAAGAAAGTGTGGTATCGCATACAGAATGTAAATGATAAACCCGAGTGTTCAATGAGCCAAGTACTGCTATTTTTGAGATAATGGTTGCGACTATTTCAGCTCATGGTTAAAATAAATTCAATGTGTAAGGAGGCAGTCTGAAAGCGGTGTGACAAAGAATAGAAAGGTCTCCTCATTATACAACTCCAGTCCTCAAGACGCCCCAACAGGGAAATCCTGAAAACATGACCTGTTGTGGCGCCTTGAGGACTGCAGTTGAGAAACACTGATCTAGGACACCATGCAGGAGTGCATTCTCATGGGATTTCACACTTCCCAAGAGGCAACGCTGAAGCATAGTGATAGTAATAGAGCCTACATATAGAAGTCGGAAACTAGAGCCTGAAGTTAGTATTTTTGAACTTTTTTGATTTTAATCCTTTGGGCATTTTAAGCTTTTAGTTATTGTTCCTCATCAGAGAGTGGGGGACCAAGTAATAAAAAGGTCCTGTGTTTTTTAAGCAAGGTCCACATTTACACAGCATCTTCCTCTTTCTGTTCAAGCACTTGATTGGCTTAGTGCCATCACATGATATATACTAATCCACACCCAAATGTAGCGGGTATTGCCTTTGAATCAGGACTTTGAATGTACAGAGAAGTACTGGGCCTGGGCCTGGAGGTCCTAAAACCATAGGCATCTCTACTAGATGTCATGCATATTGACCTAAATTTATGAAGAAACTAGATTTTAAATTTTTTATTAATACCGTATATAGTCGAGTATAAGCCGACCCGAATACAAGGCGAGGCACCTAATTTTACCATAAAAAAAAAAAATGGGAAAACGTATTGACTCGAGTATAAGCCTAGGGTGTCCATCTGCATCCCTCACTGTGTCCATGTGCATGCCTCACTGTCACTGTGCCCAATCTCCCTAATCCCTGATCTCCGGTGCTGTGTGACTAGACTGAGGTTTAACATGGGAGTCTATGGAAGGGGTGCCCGGCTTTGAAAAATCGGTGCTCCCCGGCCATGGATCACCTTGACTAAAAACTTTGCACACTTGTAGATGAAGAGTCTGGCTACATGTGTGCCAAGTTTGGGGTTCAGGGGACTTAGGGCCGGTCGGTACCGGGTCCCCAAAATCACTGTTTAACATGGGAGTCTATGGAAGGGGGGCCCAGCCTTGAAAAATTGGTGCTCCCCGGCCGTAGGTCCCCCGGACAACAAACTTTGCACACTTGTAGAGGAAAAGTGGGGCTACATGTGTGCCAAGGGTCCAGGGGACCCAAGGCTGGCTGGGATCAGGCGCACAAAGTTGAAGATGGACAGAGACTCGAGTAGAAGCCGAGGGGGTCATTTTCAGAACAAAAAAAATGTGCTAAAAAGCTCGGCTTATACTCAAGTATATACGGTAAGTGTTTTATAGCAAAAAGTTAAAAATATTCTTTTTTTTTTTAAAAGGTCAGTCTTTTTTTGTTTATAGCTCAAAAAAATAAAAAATAAAACACAGCAGTGATCAAATACCACCAAAAGAAAGCTCTATTTGTGGGAACAAAAGAACATCAATTATTATTAATATTATTATAATATACCTTTTCTAACCAATGACACCACAAAGCTGTTTATCTCTCGCCTCGACTACTGCAACTCCTTTCTCATTTGCTTTCCCCCCTTCGGTCCATCATCAGTGCTGCTGCCAGGCTCATCCACCCTACCAACCACTCCGTGTTTGCTTCTCCTCTCTGTCAATCCCTCCATTGGCTTCCGCTCACCCAACTTATTTAATTCAAAATACTAACAACCACTTACAAAGCCATCCACAACTCTGCTACCAGCTACATCAATAACCTAGTCTCAAAATTCCAACCAAATCATTCTCTTTGTTTATCCCAAGACCTCCTGCTCTCTAGTTCCCGCGTCACCTCCTCCCATGTTTGCCTCTAGAACTTTTCCGGAGCCTCTCCCATCCTATGGAACTCCCTATCCAAATCTGTCCAATTATCTCCTACTCAGTTTGCTTTTATACAATCCCTGAAAACCCTTCTTTTCAGAAAAGCATATCCTGCCCACACCTAATAACTAATTTTATTTTCATCATCAGCTCATCCCTCACAGCCATTACCTTTGTACCACTTGACCCTCCCTCCTAGATTGTAAGCTCTAATGACCAGGGCCCTCTGATTCCTCCACTGTATTGCATTGTATCTGTACTGTCTGCCCTCATGTTGTAAAGCTCTGCGCAAATGGTTGGCGCTATATAAATCCTGTATAATAACAACAATAATAAAAATAATGATAATGTGTAGGAAGAGCTTGGAAAACTGCTGTAAATAGATCCTTCCACTGGTGGTGGTTGTCGCACAGGGAAACCATTAGGACTTTAGGGAATCTGCAATCCAAGAGTACTAAAGATTAAAAAGTGTATGGAAAACCCCAACAACGTCTCCTTTTTGCAAAAAAAGCATCTTTTGATCCTGGCAAAAAGACTTTCAAGCAGATAACACGGGCAGTGTATAGAAAGATATCAAGGGATCAAATTTGCCAAGGTAAAAACCCATTTACATCCTCACACAGAACAGCACTATACTTCGTTTTACCTTGAAACCTGTCAAAATACTACAATGCACAGATGTGATCAATGATGCCAGAATGTTCCTCTCAAGCAGACCGAGTCTTCATTAGAGCTTAAAGTGGTTGAAAACCAAACCACACAACTTGCACCTACAGGTAAGCCTAGATTAAAGCCCCATACACACGGTCGGACTTTTCTGTGTTTTTTTGTCCGAACGGAGTTGGTCAAGAACACCCATAGCATACACACGCTCGGACTTTTCTGCAAACTTTCCCAAAAGTTTTTGCAACATCACGTGGTTTTTCTGCTCTTTACCGCCACCCTTTGGTCAACTTCTGCTATTGTTGGTTGATTTTAACATTAGTTTTGTCCATCGGACAAAAGTCCGATGGTTTTCTGTACACACGGTCGGACTTTGCTCCATCGGACTTTTGTTGGGCAAAAGTTTGTCCGTTTGCAGACCCAACTTTTGTCTGATGAAAACAAAAAAAGTTTGTCCGTGTGTACGCTCCATCGGTCGGATTGTTGGTCCAACTTGCTCAAAATGAAGTTTGTTGGCCAAAAGTCTGACCGTGTGTATGGGGCTTAAGGCTTACCTGTAGGTGCAAGAAATATCTCCTTAACCTACACGGTTAAGGAGATATTTGCAGAAAACCCTGCACCGATGTCTACGGCGCATGCGCGCCGTAGGCAACGGCACAGGCGCACAGAGCGGTGCCGGTTTTCTGAATGGGAGAATGCCGGCCCCGCGTGCGACGTCATCGCAGCTCCGGCCAATCACAGCGCCGGAGCGGCGATACACGGAAGGGACATCGAGGCAAGATGTCGGCAGCGGCGGAGGGGAACGGGGAGCAGTTCGGGGGCTTCGATCTCAGGTAAGTCATTCATAATGAGCTAGTATGCTATGCATACTAGCTCATTATGCCTTTTTGCAGGGTTTTTTTTTTAAATACCGGGTTTACTTCCTCTTTAAAGCGTATATCAGGATAAAAAAAGACATATGCGGTACATCTCTGTAATGTATGGAACACTGGGTATAGGATTGTGTATATGAAGGTATTCTATTTATTTTGTTTCTATTGGTTAAACAAAATAAACTTCTCTTCAACCTAACCACCCAACTATGCACCGCAATCCTAAAACGTCACCAGCCGCCACACTGCCAATCATGCATCTCTCTGCCCTGTTTGCCCTATGGAGCCCCAACAAAATCGCTATTTTAATTCCAACTCATTAATGTGCCAGAGCTTTCACAGAATGCTGCAACAAACAGAGCTGGCTGTTTGGAAGAAAGCACAGAGATGATCTCATCAGCAAGTTGCTGCTCCTTCTCTATACAATCACAGTCTTGATCGAGTTGTATGGCTTTGACAGTGGAGACAAGTAAAATGCTCAGTTTCTGGCAATGCTCATGCCTGGCAAAGTAACACATTCATTTATTCTACAGGTAAGATGGTTTGCACTTTTCAGTGTGGGAGGAGAGAGCTGTTCTCAGCTTTACTTTGTGTACATGCTCTAGTGTTTCTGCATACAGAATGACTCATTTTGCATGTACAAAGTCAATAAAAAAAAAAAATTGTGCTAAAAAGGTATTTTACGTATGCTAAAAGCACTAATGAGTTCTGACCCATTGCACCTGTGTGCTTAAAAATAAAAAATAAATAAAATTTGGATATTGAATTAAGATGAACAATATAGAGTTCAATTATGTAAAAAGGCGATGCAAAAAAGGTAAGCATTTTTTTTTTTTTTTACAGTAAAAAAAAAAAAAAAAAAAGTTCACTATGGACAACAGCTGTTAAATTAGAAATAAAGATTTTTTTCCTCTGTCTTGTCGCACAGAGCTAAAAACATGTTTTACAAGCCGTTTACTATAAAAGCTCAGCTGATAATCAGCTTGATGAATTATCTTGGACAGCAAAAACACTAGAAGCACAGCCTGTGTGCCAACACCACAAACTTAGCCACAGACCGGCATTTATAAATAATCCTGGAGAAAGAACTTTATATTAAAAGTGGAACCATGGGCATTAAAATGTCATATGTATGGCAGAGGTAGGTGAAGTCTGTCACTAGCTGATGCAGCAGTTTTTATTTTTCCCTGTCCTTTGGGTAACAACTTTATTATCTGTAGATCCTGCCAGTCGATCTATTATTATTCTACTACCTTTAACATGGTGCACACTGTTGATTCTGCAGTGAAATCGCACAGCTGCATTGTCCTTCGGTGGACAGAGTAGTCTTAGATAGGAATGTTAAAAAGACTTTAAGTGACAATTTTAAATCCTAATAAAGTCAACACTCTTGGAAAAAAGGTTTCGACCATTTGGCTTCGTTCACCCGGGCATGTGCATATTTTCTGCATGGAATGCAGGTTTCTGCTGGCAGAGCTAGAAAAAGAGCCTGCAGAAAAGAGGCGACCAAAATACTTGTTTGGTTGCGTACAGCATTTAGACGTGTACAGTTCTTCTATTGGCTACGCGTGTATGCATTTACAAATTCTTTACAGACAAATATGCACATACCTACAGAAAACCTACAGATTCATGTGGCCCTGTATGCAGATAAAATGCAGCACACATTTTTCTTGTAAATGCAGCTACGGATACAACCTCATTGATTACTATAGTGCTGCATTTAGATATATACAGAACGGTAAGCTATATCAATCTAAATGCTGCATTTTTTACACCCTTGTGAATGAGCCCAGTAAATTAAAGCTGATCGCCAGCAGGGTTTAATGCTTTGTCCCAACCCCTTTAACCAATTAAAAGGGGTTGTAAAGGTTTGTTTATTTTCTAAATAGGTTCCTTTAAGCTAGTGCATTGTTGGTTCACTTACCTTTTCCTTTGAATGTTTTTTTTCTTTGTCTGAATTTCTCACTTCCTGTTTCTCCTCGGTAAACTTCACACCATCATCCGAGTGGTGTGGAGTCAGCCAGAACAGCTTACTGAACAGCTTACTGAGGAGGAACAGGAAGTGTGAAATTCAGACAAAGAAAACAAAGAAAAAAAACATTTAGAAGGGAAATCTAAGGAAAAGGTAAGTGAACCAACAATGCACTAGCTTAAAGGAACCTATTTAGAAAATAAAAAACAAACCTTTACAACCCCTTTAAAGGGCCGGACCATAATGACCAGAGGTGTTTTCACAATTTGGCACTGCATCGCTTTAACTGACAATTGCGCGTGCGACGTGGCTCCCAAACAAAATTTACGTCCTTTTTTTCCCATAAATAGAGCTTTCTTTTGGTGGTATTTGATCACCTCTGTGGTTTTTATTTTTTGCGCTATAAACAAAAATAGAGCGACAATTTTGAAAAAAATTCAATATTTTTTACATTTTGCTATAATAAATATCCCCCAAAAATATATAAAAAAAAATTTATTTTCCTCAGTTTAGGCCGATACGTATTCTTCTACATATTTTTGGTAAAAAAAAAAAAAAAAAAATCGCAAATCGGCGTTTATTGATTGGTCTGCACAAAAGCGTTTACAAAATAGGGGGTAGTTTTATGGCATTTTTATAAAAAATTTTTTTTACTAGTAATGGCGGCGATCAGCGTTTTTTTTTGTGACTGCAACATTATGGCGGACACATCGGACACTTTTGACACATTTTTGGGACCATTGTCATTTTCACAGCGATCAGTGCAATAAAAATGCACTGTTTACTGTGAAAATGACACTGGCAGTGAAGGGGTTAACCACTAGGGGCGCTGGAGGGGTTAAGTGTGCCTAGGGGAGTAATTACTACTGTGTGGGGGCGTGGCTACGAGTGACACGTCACCGATCTCCGCTCTGATTACACAGAGCGGAGATCGCTGACAGTTTACACACACATCTCTCCGCTCCATGCCTCCGTGAGACGATCGCGGGGATCCCCGCGGCGATCGAGTCCGCGGGATCCGCAACCCGACTCACGGGGAAGGCATGGCGGTCGCAAGCGCGCGCAACCCACGA
The DNA here is from genome assembly GCA_029206835.1 of Rana muscosa. NCBI lineage: Eukaryota > Metazoa > Chordata > Amphibia > Anura > Ranidae > Rana > Rana muscosa. The sequence continues at coordinate 28,065,925 of JARGYO010005626.1, read as the reverse complement.
CGTCAGCAGTTAACGTGATTGTGCCTCCAGGTGCCCTTCTGCTGACGTATATATATATATACAGTGGCTGGTCCTTAAGTGGTTAACTGTCACTTTTGACAACATGGCATGTACGTAAATCTGGAGAAAAAAAATAAAAATATTCAAGGGCTGGTTTACACCACAAAAATGCATTTCAGATCTGTTCCAAATGCATTTTAACGTGCTTTTTGATGCGTCTGGTGCATTTTTGTTTTCGGGTGCATTCCATTTATTTTTTCAGGTTTTTTTTCACTTTACTGTGGTTTGGTGCATTTTTGATGCATTTTACTGCATTCCAGTACAGTTATAAATAAGCATCTCACGATGTGAAACGCGTTAGCCACCTTCCTCCTATTGTTCACTTTTTATTTTTGACTGTACAGCTTTGGATTATTTTGATTTTATTCAATAAAGATGTCATTCAACGGAGTGCGGCAGTCCAGGGTTTTATCTTATCCAGTACAGTTCTGTGCAGGAAAAATGCAGCAGGTTCTGCTTGTTTTTATGGAACTGCCAGCACTGGTGCGGACTATGTCATTGAAAACCATATAACCTATGCCTTTGGATGCAGAAAAAAAAAAAAGCACTGGTATGCATGTTTTGTGAAGTAGTCCTAAAAAGGAACATAAAGTGATTCAAAATAAAAATTAAATAAAAACACTTAAAAAGTGGAGTTCCACCCAAAAATGGAACTACTGTTTTTCGGAAACCTCCCCCCCTCCGGTGTGACATTTGGCACCTTTCAGGGGGGAGCAGATACCTGTTTAATACAGGTATTTGCTCCCACTTCTGGGCATAGATAGCTGCATTATCTGTGGGCATCTAGGCCACTTCCCCCCCTGCTGTCTTCTGGGAGGCACACAGGTCCCAGAAGACAGCAGGGACCATTCGGGTCACGCATGCGCAGTAGGGAACCAGGAAGTGAAGCCGCAAGGCTTCGGGTGCCGACATCGCAGGCACGCTGGATAGGTAAGGGTCCTTCTTTTAAAAGTCAGCAGCTGCAGTATTTGTAGATGCTGACTTAAAAAAAAAAAAAACACAGGTTCATACTTACCTGCTCTGTGCAATGAAATTGCACAAAGCAGCCCAAAACCTCCTCTTCTTGGGTCCCTTGCCAGTGATCCTAGCTCCTCCTCTCTGTCCACTGCCCCCATAGGAGGCCGCTTCCTATTATATTCCTAGATTGTAAGCTCCAACGAGCAGGGCCTTCTGATTCCTTTTAAATTAAATTGTATTGCAACTATACCGTCTGCCCTCATGTTGTAATGCGCTGCACAAACTGTTGGCGCTATATAAATCCTGTATAATATTATGGGGGCACTTATGCGTGCTCGCTCCTGAGTCCTGACACAGACAGAAGGACTTAGCCCTGCCCCCCCCACTCCCTTGTCACTGGCTTTGATTGACAGCAGCAGGAGCTAGTATCTCCCGGTGCCCCAGCAAAGCCAGTGAGGAATTGAGGGGAAAGAAGCGCTCCAGATGTGCACAGCGCTGGATCAAATGAGGGCTCAGGAAAGAAGAAAAAAAAAGGGAGGGTGGCTACTGATGCCTAAACATGTTTTACTTTAATATAAGAAATACATTAAGGTAAAAAAAAATGATTAGGCTTTATAACCCCTTTAATATACTACATACTATAATTATGGGTATTACCCACATTAACCAGACTACAATATTTTTTGCTATAATGGTCCTTTGCTTATCTTGGGGGGGGGGGGGGGGGGACAATAACTCCAATACCAAAAATTTCTGTTGCACCAAAAATGTGGTCCCCTCCAGAAAAATGTTCTACCGAGGTCTATACGACCACATAAATATTGCAATTATCATTTGATGCTTCCATCTATAGACCGCCTAATAACAAGAAAGGCAACCCAATGGTAGCTTTGTTTGCAATGAATGGGTGATTAAGGAATTTACACCCAAGCAATAATAAACAAGCATAAAAATTGTCCATATCGCAATCTTATGCCCCATACACACGATCGTTTTTCATGCCGTTAAAAATGCCATTAAAAAAAATGGCCATTAAAAATGATCGTGTGTAGGCTCCAGAGCATTTTTAACGACGTGAAAAACGGCCATTAAAAATTTCGAACATGCTCTCTTTTTTCACGTCGTTTTTTTTAACGACGTGAAAAAAAACGCGCATGCTCAGAATCAAGTGCGAGACAGGAGCGCTCGTTCTGGTAAAACTAGCGTTCGTAATGGAGATAGCACATTCGTCACGCAGTCACGGACTGAAAAGCACGAGACTGAAAAGAGCGAATCGTCGCTCAACAAACTTTACTAACATGAAGGGTGGCGCCATTCGAACGGAACTTCCCCTTTATAGTGCCGTCGTACGTGTTGTACGTCACTGCGCTTTGCTTGATCGTTTTTTTAAATGATCGTGTGTACGCAAGACAGGCTTGAGAGGAAACATGAAAAAAAACGACGTGAAAAACGGCAAGAAAAAAAATGGCAAGAAAAACGATCGTGTGTATGGGGCATTACTCAAAGAAGAGAATATTTGATTGATTCCAATGGACACATGGAACGCAATTTGGATTTGTAGCTTTAAAACAAAATCCTCCTGTAATAAGACCTTCATTCTCCTTATCACCATCAAATACTAGAATATGAGCTCATGTGAACAAGTCAAAAGCAGCAATCCACTGTCATCACCAGATAAATGAACGAACACTTTCCTCTCCCGAATACTTCCCTCCTGGTATTAGGAGTCTCATATCTCACACCGAGATTTTAGAGTGAATTGACAGGCCGCTAAAAACTTTTCAGCTGGAGTCCTAGAAGAGGATTTTACTTTGGCTAGAGCGCCTTCATATTCAGAACATTGTCTTTTGTAAGTCTTCATAAAGCAATTAGGCAGGAATTGGACACGCTTATCTTGTCATGTCGATCCTGGAGCCCCCACAGACTATGCTGGAGGATGAAGAAAAGCAGATGAATACCTTTTGCATGAGTATATATGGCAAAAAAAACACCATTGTGGTTAACTTGGAAAGGTATCAAGGAATAGAAGGGCTCTACAGGGAATAGACAACTCCCATATAAATAAATATTAAATAATTTGCAATCCAATTGTTGGATCGATAACATTTTACTTGCTATATATTTTACTCTTTCTCCACGGATCTGTAATCCAAGCATAGCAAATTATATCAGTGCATAAAGAACATCTGGTAGTATAATAATTGTAGCATTTTATATCTCCTATCAGTCAGCCTAAACAAACTGGAAGAATGTTAAACTGTAACAATAGGCCTTTTGTGACCTACAAGTGAGAGATTATCCAACAATCTGGGAAATAATGTGAAATATCTCTGCGTAGTAAACTAAACGCAAATTTTCCCATAAGACACCATCCATGCTACTTAAAAGTTTAAGCTTGCTTTAATAACAAAGACTATACAAACAATAAGTCAAAGCTTGGTTTGCGTCACTCGACTATACCTCGGGATGGAAATTTTAATGCATAGATATTTTAATTATATCATTATTTATGTTTGTAGCGGCCTCACCCCCGTCCCCTTGTAAATAAAACGGCTGGCTTGTCTAGGAGGTATGCGGGAGGAGGATGAGGTTCACTACGGCCTATGTCCTCTAATTTGCAGAGGTGAAAGCCAGCCAACCTTCGGGCCTGTGTTCTGGATGGAGCCTCTGCTTCTTCTGTGGAAGTTTGACTGTCAGTAATAGAGCCCCACACCATAAAAAGTCCAACACTCCTTTAGTCTTCTTGACTTACTTTTGAATAAACAGACAGGGTGTGGATACGAGTAGGACCAGGCACAGTGAACTCTCCTATTCCTTCTAGTACAAATAGGCTTTCCCTTGTTGGGAAGAGAAATCCATCCGGAGGGTCTCCAGGAGGTCCAGCCGGCACTGGCAATATGCTGTACCAGCTCTTCGGGAGGATCCCTTCTCTGGTCCCTTACGCCCTGGATTCAGGCGCCCAACACCCGGGGCACCTTAGGACGATCCCTCCCTCGCGGGACCCAGTGGAAGGTACTGGGCCCCAGGCCTCCGGCTGAGTACCTCATCCCAGACTGAAGGTGTCTGGGATGGAACACGAACTCCACGTGTACAGGCGGCCAAGGGCGCCTGGACACCGATCACGGACAGCAGCCCTCAGGCTAAAGGTGCCTGGGACTCGGACCTCGTGGTGAAGATGTCCGCCCCTTTATACCCTCTCCCAGAAAGCCCCGCGGGTTCCCAGCCCCGCCGTACAGCTGCTGCGAGAGGTCACAAAAGGGTACGGCACTGCAATGGTGGTTCAACCCCGGCCCAAAGTGACAGCGCCACCTACCGAGCCGCAGGGAACTGAACACCACTGATGTCCTCACACGAATGAAAACACAGCCCTACTCTACCAATTAGTGCATCTGGATCGTACTACCACCCAGATGCTGCCCCTAAATAGTACATACCCGCTACATGTTCTTTTGCAGAAATGGTAAAGCTTGCTAAAAAGGTAAATGACTAGTGCAGAGCTTTTGAGCCTGTGGCATGTGACCTGACAGCATGGATCTATTGGCTCACCAGTATCATGTGATGCTCATCTCATGACCATCAACTGATCAGTAGTTGATCAATTGTCAGGAATCTGTCATGCCCAAGAGACTTGTTTATACACTGAACTACTAAAAAGGCATTTGGAGGTCTCTGTCCCTCTTTCCTCCTCATGTGTCCCTCATTTTGTAAAGATCTTTATAGTTGTATAAAATGGACTACTTATCCTTTCATCCAATTTCTAAATTGCTGCATTTGCAAATTTCAAAAGGCAATATAAAAAGTAATAGTACTGGTAAAAAAAAAAAAAACAACACTTGTGGCTTTAACCAATCACTTTTTGGGTATGATTCTCCTGTATAGACAGCATGGCAGAGTGTGTGACCTATACCTACATATTTTCGCTAATAGGTGTCCCTTGTTTCTTTCTCAAAGTTGGGAGGTATGGCATTCTGGTGTTACTGGTCTAGTAACGTTGCATCAAAAGTAGAATTATAGGCAAAACTCTTATTTTGGATATAGTAAGAGAGGATTCTAACCCCTGCCAGTTTATTTTGCCATCTGTGTCCCACTGGGAAGATTTAACTTCACTTCCTGTCCTATGGCCAAAACAGAAAGTGAGGGGAAATTCCATTAGCAAATACAGTGTCGTCGCTGGGAGAGGGGGGTGGGGGGATGCGACCCACACCCGGGTGACACCACCCCGAGTGTCCTGGAGGCAGGGCTGTTCAACCGGAACGTGCCGGCGGCACACTAGCCCTGAGCGAGACTCCTCACTCTCACTCCTGCCTCCTTTCACTATACACAAGCTCGCCGCCCGGAGAGCGACAGTCTGAGCAAGCAACTCTCCTGGCGGCTGCACTGTGCTGCCTACATGCTAAAATAAAATGCTCTGTTTTAGCATGCAGGCAGCTGTCAGTTTTGGGTTGCAGTGGGGCATGTTAGGGTGCATTGTGATGCGCATTTTAGTGCAACATAGTTTCCTCTTTTTTTTAATATTTAACTTTATTTGAAGTGCACAAAGTGACTATACAGCACCACGGTGCATTGCGCTGCTGTGTCACTCGGTGCCTACCTGTGCACTGCAATAAAATGCCTCATGTCTATATTTTAAATCGCAGCTCACTGCACCTCCGGACTGCATTGCAGTGTGAACAGAGCACATAGAAAACAATTGTTTTCTATGTACCCTAGTGGTATCTATAGTTCATCCAGTGGAAAAAGAAAAAAAAAAAAAACACCACCAGTCACTGCACTATACGTGAACAAGCCCTGATGGTATTACATAGTAACAAATGGTTTACTTTTTTACTTGGACAAGGAATGGAAAAATAAAAGCTATAAAAAAGAAAGGGGATCTGGCTGTACCATTTGGAAGGAGTGCTCAGATCACAAAACTGGTTTCACAGAATTATATGTATATATTTCAGCCACGCATTTAGCTGCTTGCCTGGAATTCAACAATCAGACAAGTACGGTAACTTTATTCTCACATCACAGGTTTGTGGTGCTTATCCAACTGTATCAAAGTAAAAGCCTTTATTTTTGAAGTGCACGTTTAGAAATGAAACAATTTTTGGAGGAAGATTCCACCATTACTTCTTCCAAATTCCTGCTGTGTTGCTCATAAATAAAACAGGCTGGTGATCTCTGACAGGTGCCTCTGATAATGGGCTACTTGTGCCCAACACTGCCAACAAAGACAAAAGGAGCAGATGATGGAGGCCACAGATGAAACTGTACCTGGACAGAGAGGCTTGTACTCCTATACCATAGACCACCACCTGCCACCAGTGTACCCACTCCAAAGCTGCTGCACTTCTCTCCTGTATCTGCCCAAATGTAATCATGGCTGCAAAGCTGGCCACACTCCAATCCAATTTTGTTTAAAAAGTCAAATGGAAATTAAACAAAAAAAAAATAAAAAAATATCAGTCGGCAGAACATTCAATACAACTAGGACAGAATTCATATGAAAACCCTGAAAATGTATTTCTATTGCAATGCCAACATTTTGAATATTACTTTTCATTTCACAATGCAATTATGACATAATGATGCAATAATAATTGATAAATACAATGCGTAAAAAGTTTCCCAAACAAAATTCACGGTTAGAATTTTGTTCCAAATTTTTTTTCCCCATCCTTCTCACTATGAGCATACAAAATGGTCAATCTGACCCCATTAAAGCAGAACAAAACTTGCCATCTTATCCTCGATTTGATCATGTGATCAGTTATGACACCAGCCATTTCATGGCTTGAACGTTCCTTCGAGAACACAAGCAACTGTAACAGTTAATCACAACAGGTCTTGATAGTAATGGTTTTGCAACACAGTCAGATCAATGGGTTTAGTTATGCTTTAACTATCAAAAAATTGAATTAATGTTCCACTTTTGTCAAGAAAAAACAAACAAACACAATCCCCTCTGAGTGATCAATGCACATTGCAAGGATTTTAATAAACCTTGTTAACAGATTCCAAACTTTTGTTGCTGTGAAAAAATAGCCCTTTGTTTCACCAGACTGATTGCATACAGATTCAGAATAGGAGAGTCTGGTTCATTATTAATCAGCTGGTGCCCTTTCTGTGTTCAAAGAAAGAAAGCTGTAGTGTCTGCATCCCTATAGAAGTATTTAACCCTTGGGGAGTATCACACTAAAACTTACATTTCTATTGCAGAGGTGCCTAAAAATCTGACTTTTCTTAAGTTTACACTTTGGGAAAGTCAGTGAGTGAATCACACGAGCAGAAAATTCAATTTTTGGAGGCGTTCTGAACAACTGTGTACCGAACGCCTCCAGGTTGCCATAATTCATTGCATTTAAAAGAAAATGACAGTGCTTCAGATTGTTGCCTTATGAAGAGTTTATGAGTAATCTTCATTAGCAATTGGGAAGATTTGTTATACACACACACACACACACACACACACACACACAGATATATAGATATAGTTTAGGATAAGAAATTTGTAGTGTGTATGAAATATTGTTTCTGGGGGGTTAACTTGGCTGGACATGACAGGCTTGGCCTGAGAAAATCTTATTTAACAGTTCCCTTTTGAAACGCAGGAATATTGGGTGAGAAGGTGCTGTGGAGCCGCTCTGCTGTTTACCTGGTTTACATATTCAAAGGGCCAGGAATTCTGTACCATCTGAGTGCATAGTCTTTGCGGTGCCGACTTCATTAGCTAGATAAAGGCTTTTGTATCCATGTTAACGAACCAGATATCCATTTAAGGGACAATTTGCCTCAGCTATTTCCATGAATAGTTAAGTGCCCCATTCAAGAGAAGGTAACGACCTTCGGTTTAATTCATTTCTTTTCAAATCCAATTATCACTAACCCAAGTAAGGTAAGGGTCAGAGGATATTGCCCATATTTGGAAGAGATACGCCCGGAGGGAGGAGAGAGCCAAGAGAGCGAACCAATCAGAGTGGCTCTGTTCACGTCAATGAGAGATGGGCCTATATTAGGGGTCCCAAAAACTGTAGTTAGAGATGAACATGACCTGGGCCCAGAGTCATTAATATAAGTAATTATCAGATCATCTCCCAGCACTTAAAGGTATTCTTGCGTTGTCATGTTTGTCTATTTGCTATTTGTAGTGTGATGTATATACTTTGTATTTTAACCTAATATTTACTCCCTTGCTTAAGAAAATATATTTTCTGTGTATTAGAGAGACTTTAACAATACTCTAATAAAATGTCATTATGTTAAAGTTTTCACTTCTGGTCAAAAGAACTCTTATTTAACCCATATCATATCTTTAAAATATATACCGGTATTTAAGATTTAATATCTCAAAGGGTAACAGATTGAATAGCTTAGGTATTTTTTAAATAACATTAAATTACAAGATGGCTTGTGTAGCAATTGTATATGCTCTTATTTCTTTTCTATATTTTTCCAAGAAAGTGGAGTTACCCGTTAAGCCTCTCTCAAAGCTGCAAGAAACGGTTTTCAGCTCAAATAATCAAATAAGATCAAATGGTATTGATCTGTAAAGTTGGATTCCACCAAACTATAAAATACTAGTATATTTTTAGGAGTTTGTTATGGTTGCAGAAATACAGGAAGATTAGAAGGCTTCACCAACAGCTTTTATTGGGGTCGTATGTGCTGGTCAGGTGTGGGCCATGTGTCAGTTACTTATTACATTATAGTGGTTGTAAAGTCAGAAGGTTTTTTTTATCTTAATGCATTCTATGCATTAAGATGAAAAAAAAAAACTTCTGTGTGCAGCTCTCCCCTCAGCACCGCCAAATACTTACCTCAGCCCCCTCTCGATCCAGCAATGTTGCACAGGAGACGCCGTTATCCGTGATTCTCCCTCCTAATTGGCTGAGACAGCAGCAGGCCACATTGCCTCCAGCTGCTGTCAAAGTTAGTGAGCCAATGAGGAGAGAGCCGCGACTCAGTGTCTGAGTGGACACACAAAGCAGCGGCTCGGCTCGAGTGCCCCCATAGTAAGCCGCTTGCTGTGGGGACACTGGGCAGGAGCCAGGAAAGCCAGTGAGGGACCCGAGAAAAGGAGGATCTGGGCTGCTCGGTGCAAAACCATTACACAGATCAGGCAAGTATGACATGTTAATTTTAATCAAGAAAAGCCTAGACTTTATCATCACTTTAAACCTCAACATGTGTAGGCACCCATACGAAATAAAGGAGAACAGTTTGCAAGGAAAGTCTGCATGTTGTGTAGTAAGACATTATGCTGAAGACCTTTACATGAGTTATGCAGCATGCTGAAAAACAAATAAAAGTGAAAAACTATACATGAAATAGAAAAACCATACCTAAAAATATGACTAGTCATTGGAGAGCGGCAATAGTTTATAAGACGTCGTAGGACATTACAACTTTACTATGGATGGTCACAAAGGTCCTCAGACAGTCCAGTGTTTTTTTTGTGTTGGGCAGCTGTAAAAAAGAAAAAAATTATAATTATATATTTTATAGATGGATACATCAAAAGCAGAAAATCATATTGGTTTTAATTTTTTTTTTTTTTACAGAAGTGACTCAAGACATAAGACATGAGAAAGTAGCAAAGAAAAAAGGAGGATTCCCATCTGTGAAAAGCTCGGTTTTCTTCTAAGTTGGATATGGCATTATCCTCTGTGTAATACCGTTAGTCATTTCTCATGCTGAACAAATCTATGCCATGACCTTCAGCAGACTTACACTATGCTAAATATAATGAGTCACACTGGTTAACCTCATGATAGAATATTAAGTAGAAGACATCTGTTGATACAGCACTTCTGTCTTCCCATCAACTATATGGAGCCACATAGACTGCCTTCATCAAGAGGGTCACACATACCCTAATGAAAAGACCCTGGTTGTGAAACATTGTGACCAATAGGCAAGTCAACAAACCCGGTCAATAAAAAGATGTAAGCACATGTATATTTCTGCTGATTAAGGCCTTGTTCACACTGGGCGTACTAAAGCGAACACCCATGGAGGGCCATGTTTACTGCATGGGGATGCAAAGGTCTGCCCTGCATCTGCGTACAGGCAGTCCTATTGATGTCAGTTGGAACACAGTGGCTGAACAGATACAGACATCCGCGTGGATGCACAGCCCTAGGCTTAGACAGTGTGCATTCAGAGCCATGCACCCACACCTACATGAGATTTTGAGCAGCGTCTGTGTGTGCAGTCACTGCATCCCAACTGACAAAGGGACTGCAAAACACCTGTGCAGGTAAACAACTATCCATGTATGTATGTTTTACTACACCCCGTGTGAAGGAGGTATAGGACCACCATTCATATTGTTCCTTCAGGACATATTCCTTAATACATTTCTGCGTTAGGGCCCTTTCACACGGACGTGCCTGTGTACAGGCTCCGCTTTGCTCAGCAGGGAGGCTCCATCGATCCCCGCTGAGCAGGCAGATGAGCCGACAGTTTTTTTTTTTCCTTCAACTCATTTGAATGAAAAAAAAAAACACTAATAGTGTGTACCCAGCTTAACTCCTGTCTCCCTGTCAGCAGAGTTTGTCCTGTCACCACTCCATTTTTTTTGCTTTCTCTCCCTATGCTCCCTCAGCACAGACTCATTCCTGTTGCTTCCTCCTCCCTCAGCATCAGTAAATCTTAAAAGAAAAAAGAAAAGGGGGTATACAAAAATTTCTCCCCTCAGCTCTGAGCAGAGAGCTGTGCCTGTCAGTCACCAGCTCTCTGCTCTGCCCCTCCAGTGCTCACTGGAGCACTGGGCTAAGGAGGGGAGGGAGCGTCTGGCTCAGTTTCAGCATGCCATTGTGTGTGTGCGCGCGTGCATAGCAGATATTATATTTTACATAATATTTAGGTTACTAAAGTATATCTATGAAAAAAATAAAATAAAATAAAAAAAAGAAGTCTTCCCCATTAAACTACAGGGCTGGTAATCATACACCCTTGCGCAGGCTGTATTTTCTTTTGTTCAAGCACCATTAACTTTGCTCATTTCTTCTTAGCTGTGGAACTGGCTGTGTTCACCCTTTGTGAATCTATGAAGATCTCATAACAGTCTCACTATGTCACCGCTATCACAGCAGGGCCGCTCACAATAAATATAGATTTCATTAGGGTACTTACTACATTCCCCAATACTATATCACCTGTGAAGGCCAAGTAAATCTAAAACAAATATACTCATATTCACAAAAAGGAGATCGTAAAAGTAATAATAACTAATCCCACAAAATGTATCTGCGTATGATCATTTTACGATTTCGGATTAACAAATATTCAACACTTCCGGAATACATTACAGCTGCTAAATTACCTGGACGCATATAAAGAAGAAATAAAACAGCGGGCCACGCCAAATAGAGACATCAGCCACACTGGAAGCTGAACTCTGCTCAGTGATGTGACAATTCCAATTTTATTATGCTCTGCCACGACGCACTTCACATTCGCTGAGGGAAATTAAACTATTTGCCCTCATTTCCATTCAGCAAAAAGACAAAACAAAATTAAAATAAAAAAAGGAGGCCAAGTGCCTTTATGCATTGGAAGACTGCTTTCAATGCTGGCGATACCCAGCCAATACCCGGCCACATCCAAGTACAGAATTTACCATAGCCATAGAATTTCAGACAAATCACAACTACCATTCCCTCTCCTAACACCTATTCTGACCAACCTGTGTAAGAAAAATGCATACGCTTACCTATTTTCAGGCCACTTCAGCCCAGTCACGTGAACTCCCCTGCGTCAGCCAGCACCAGATGCAGGGGAGAGGAGTGAGCGCTCCAACAATGGCTGGGAGCATGACATCACCCATAGACTCCAATGGCCCATCTGTTGACGGCGCTCCTTCCTCTTCCCTGTAGCAGAAATGGCCGACACAGGGGAGTGGAATTCCAGACCGGAGCAGCCTGAATTTGGCAATATCTTTCTTGCATAGGTGTTAGAGAAGGAGAAGACAGCTTTAAGTCTAGTTAGTCATTGCCTGCAATTCCATTTTAATAAAAGTGGTTTGATCATCTCTGACAACTAGAACCGAGTGCGAGTACAAAACATAGCACCTTAAGCATTTTAGGGGCTTTTATTCAGGGTTAGCTTCTTTTTTGTTTTAGAGATATTGCAGATATGAGATATCCCAGGATGCACCAGGAAAACAACAAGCGAACCGGAAAGACATGTGTATTTATTTTGGGAGTGTCTGGTGCAGACGTCACATCTGGTGTGCAGCGTGGAACACCAGGGAGGTGAGCGGGGTCCGGACTGGAGCAGAGCAACTAATGGTGTCCAACACGGGAAAGCTATAACTGCCGGTGAGCAGGGACCGGAAAGAAAAGGGGATCAGCAGAGGCGGGGGGGGGGGTACTACTGACTGGGGCATCAGCAGGGCTGGGGGTACTACTGAACAAGAGTACCAATAAGCTGGGGGTACTACTGAACAAGAGTACTAATAAGCTGGGGGATCTGCTAAACCAGAGTACTAATAAGCTAGGGGATCTGCTAAACGAGAGTACTAATGAGCTGGGGGATCTGCTAAACGAGAATACTAATAAGCTGGGGGATCTGCTAAACGAGAGTACCAATAAGCTGGGGGATCTGCTAAACAAGAGTACCAATAAGCTGGGGGATCTGCTAAACAAGAGTACTAATAAGCTGGGGGATCTGCTGAACGAAGGTCCAAATAAGCTGGGGGATCTGCTGAACAAGAGTCCTAATAAGCTGGGGGATCTGCTGAACAAGAGTCCTAATAAGCTGGGGGATCTGCTGAACGAAGGTCCTAATAAGCTGGGGGATCTGCTAAAAGAGTACTAATAAGCTGGGGATCTGCAGAACAGGGGTACTAATGAGCTGGAGTTCTGCTGAGTGGGGGTACTACTGAGCCGAGGGAGGTTCTACACAGCTTTTCACCCATTGAAAAAAATCCTGGCAGTGATCAAAAAACAAGGAAAAATTTTGATCACGAGAACCTTGTCTCTCAAAAAAAAAAAAAAAAAAAAGCAATAGCTTTCTATCAGCACAAAACAGTGTTATGAAATGTGAAAGAAACTCAATGCAATACTTGTAACTACCCATTACATCATCACTTCTGCTACCCAAATAAATCAAATTAGAAGACGTTCTGCACCAAATGTATGGAAACATATAGGGGACCTGCATAGTTCTCTATGTGTATCAAATAATGTTACATTTAACCAAGTAAATTCCACAAACCATATGTTTAAGCCTGAGAAACATCAGCAATTTCTGCTTAGCTTACATAAAAACAGATGTGCTCATACATTTTGTTTCCCATGGTCACAGTTTATTCCCTCTTCATTTCACAGGCAACTCTTAGGGTAAAAGACTTAAATCCAATACTCCCAGTGGGAAATTCCTCTTTTTTTTTTTAAAGCCACAAGAGCAGTCAGTGCCAAACAGATTGAAACTGCTCGAATGTAACGCCACAGCGACAGAAATCTGTTTCTGGACAATGTTTATATAATCTGATTGTTAACAGAAGTGAGTGAAAACAAAATGTGTAAAAAGGGCTAAACGTGGAAAATAAAAATCCTGAACAAAAAATAGGAAACCCCATAAAATGGTTCACGTGGTGATACTGGCTGTCTGGTAGTAAAAGAGCAATTCCACTGCAGGACCGCTGTCTGTGCTATGGTATATGTACTTGGTAAGGAAAATTATTATTTCCATACTATTCAAGCTTGGTCTTCATTCCACAGAATCAAAAACGCACAATATCTGCAAAATCATGTAGCAGCTTTCACACTTTTCATAAAATGTCTTGCTCTCAGGCTTGATTACAGTCAGCAGTCCTCTAATTTGAGATGAGCAGAAATAGGATGATTGGGGTTATAACGGTGCCCACACCGTTAGAAATTTTATTACATAAAAACAACAAGTGATGGGCTCAATAAATATTATTGGCAAAATATATTACAGATTGTATTAATAATCACTGGTATCCATATATGAGAAGTCATCAATACTTGATGTTGAATCCCAACATGTTTCGCCAACATTGGCTTCTTCAGGGGATTTCTACGGACCATCAGTTTTAATATAGCTCTAGTAATAAGATCATATACATATGATCTTACATTCTTACAATTGCAACAAGTAATAACGAACTAATACCACCTTTAGGCGATCCTCGAAAACATATATATTCTCAGGGAAGTTTATCTAGCCTCCACCTAAAATAACTGAATTTTTACTTTCTCCATCAGTTCATTTGTACAACTTGACGCCCACCCGCCCCAATTACATTATAACCTCTCACAAGCAGGGCCCTCTTAAAGGGGTTGTAAAGGTTCGTTTTTTATTTTCTAAATAGGTTCCTTTAAGCTAGTGCATTGTTGGTTCACTCACCTTTTCCTTAGATTTCCCTTCTAAATGATTTTTTTTTCTTTGTTATCTTTGTCTGAATTTCTCACTTCCTGTTTCTCCTCACTAAACTTCACACCATCATCCGAGTGGTGTGGAGTCAGCCAGAACAGCTTACTGAACAGTTTACTGAGGAGGAACAGGAAGTGAGAAATTCAGACAAAAAAAAAAACAAAAGAAAAAAAAATATTTAGAAGGGAAATCAAAAGGAAAAAGGTAAGTGAACCAACAATGCACTAGCTTAAAGGAACCTATTTAGAAAATAGAAAACGAACCTTTACAACCCCTTTAAGCCTTTTGTATTGTACTGTATTGTAACTGTACTATCCCTCTTTATATAAGCACTGTGCAAGCTGTTGGCACTATAGAAATACTGCACAATAATAAAAATAATAGTAAAATATTACAGGACACTAGGACTGTGTCCAGAAGGAGAAGTCAGCCTGGAGATTATCATTAGTCCAAATTAAAAAAAAAAAAAAAAAAAAAAAGTCCCAGTGTGTGCCTTCCTTTCCTATAGAGAAGTAGATTCAGCTACATTAATATTTATATTTATTATCTGTACCCAATTTCTAGCAAGCGTTGTATATCAATTATCCACGGGAGTGTGAGGTTATTGCAAATGCCCGTAAAGTGTTCATGACACGTGTACTATTTTTTTTGTATAAATCCAAATCCCAAAACAAACATTTTATATATTACAGCTAAACAGTCCACAGATATGGAAGCTGCATTCGTTTTCATTTCTCAGGCAGTAACATTTTCAGCAAGTACAGAAAATGAAGACAAGTGAAAAGTGTGCGGTCACCAAACTTCGTACCATACATAAACAAATGATACTATATAAAAAAAAAAAAAAAAAAAAAAAAAAAAAACACAAAAACTGGTGATGCAAACAATGAAACAAAAGTTTGAAAAAACAAAATGTCTTTGTAAACAATGACTAGTGCAATGAACCCCTTGTCAATGGAATCCAAAATGTGCTTGTAATCAAAAAAAATAATAAAAAGGAGTCCATCCGTGTATAAAACTGTGCCAAATATCAATGTCCATCAATAATAATAAGTGAAATCTCCATGCAAACATGTCCAAAAGTGTCAGCACTACACCACCATGTTAAAGATAGTTTTGATGGCCGCTTACCAGATCCATAGATCCTCACAGGCTCTAAGGCTGGGTTCACACTGATACGACAGGACAGTCATACGACTTTCATCCTACTTTGCTCTGCGACATCCATCCTACATTGGTCCGACATTGGTCCTACATCCATCCGACTTAAATGAACAGGATACTACTTTGATCCGACATTGTGCTAGTCTGACTTGTTCTTTGACCAATCAAAACAATCCCAGGGTGAGATAAATTCCTTTTACTGCTGCTGTAATCACCATGTCGGATGTCAAAAGTCGGATGGTAAGGACAAGTATCCCACTTTGATCCGACTTCAATGATACTCAATGGGCTGAAGTCGGATCAAAGTCGGACCAAAGTAGTACAGGGAGCATTCTCAAAGTCGGACCGACATGTGTCGGACCAGTTAAGACGGCTCCCATATGGAAACATTGATTTTCACACGTCATGCGACATGAGCTCCTAATGTCGGAGCGTTTGTCGGACCAGTGTGAACCCAGCCTAAAAGGCATGTGAAAGGTATCTCCACAAAAGGGGACTCAGCTGTTGATGATCACTAGCCGGGACTCAAAATGAACACGACTTCCCGTGCTCAGATGATAGCACATTGGCGGGGTAGAAAGACTCATGGTACATTTTAGGTGAAAGGTAACAAGGATTGTGGCAAGAAAGCAGATTTTTCTGTCTTGCAGGGGATATGTCCAGTATTTCAGATGAAGACGATTCAGGAGCGTCCCTTGCGTTCCAGGTTAGAGAGTCTTCTCTGGACTTGGATCATCCAAACCGTTCCCAAAAGGGTCCTGTTTAGCAATGGTCAGGGGAAGCTACTATCTGTGTACCGCTGTGTGCTGGGGGGGAGGGGGGGGGGACAAAAAGGTAAATTCACAGTGACTGCAGTATATAGCATCCCTCTCTTAGTCCATAAAGTTAAATATTGAATTGGCCCATCCATTGCAGCTAGAAGAGCTTCAACTCTTCTTCGAAGTTGGTCCACAAGGTTTAGGAGTGTGTCTATGGGAATGTTTGACCAGTCAATTTCCTCCACCCTAAACTCTCTCAGCCATGCCTTTATGGACCATGCTTTGTGCACTGGAGCACAGTCATGTTGGAACAGGACAGGACCATCCCTAAACTGTTCCCACAAAGTTGGAAGCACGAAATTGTCCAAAATATCTTGGTAAGCCTTTAAGAGTTCCCTTCACTGGAATTAAGGGGCCAAGCCCAACCCCTGAAAAACAACCCCACACCATAATTCCCCTCCCACCAAATAATTTGGAGGGGTGGCCCAATACTTTTGGCAATATAGTGTGGATGAGCGAGTTTGGGGTGGAGGAACTTGACTGGCCTGCACAGAGTCCTGACCTCAACCCGATAGAACACCTTTGGGATGAATTAGAGCGGAGACTGCAATCCAGGCCTTCTTGTCCAACATCAGTGCCTGACCACACAAAATGAGCTTCTGGAACAATGGTCAAGCATTCCCAGAAGAGATGAAGCTGTTATAGCTGCAAAGGTTGGGCCAACTCAATATTGAACCCTAAGGACTAAGATGACATTAAAATTCATGTGCATGTAAAAGGTAGGTGTCCCAATACTTTTGGCACTATAGTGTGTGTATAATAATATATATATATATATATATATATATATATATATATATATATATTAGGGCTGTGGAAATTAACTATTAATTCCTCGATTAATCGATTAATTGTTTTGATCGATCAAAATTCTTTGGGCTTGCCGTGTCCATCTGAAGGGCCCCTTTGCTGTGCCTTCATATCTGCATGCCGGCAGGACCTTACTATCTGCCACACGCAAGGGCTGTTACACTTCCCTCTATCAACCTGGGATTCTACAACCATCCATTGGGAGTTGTGATAGTTCCCTTCATGGGACATCTACATGCAGACGGACTGATGTTAGCCCCTTCTCATCTGGATTCAGCAGTGGTATCGTTGTACACATTTTTATACCAGTATCATACTTAGCTACATGTTTTTATGACTGGTTATGCTACGGTTTGGTATTACTCGCACCATTTTTACAGTTTATGTAGCTACATCGATTTTATCTCCAGTGCAATATTTATTTTGTTACCTACTTGAAGACTATAAAAGTTTTAATGCTATTCCCATCGAGCGCTGCCTTTGTGTGATTTTTGTATCCCGCTATCCATTTTTCCAGTGGTTGGTAGCTGCACTGGGAATCGGCCTGCAAGGAGATCAGCTAAAAAAATCTAAATTACTCGATTAATCGATTTAAAAAAAAAAAAACGATTAATCGAACACGAAAATTTTAATCAGCAACAGCCCTAATATATATATATATATATATATATATATATATATATATATATATATATATATTTATTGTGACAGCAGGAAGGTAAAGTCACCTGGTTGCATCCAGGGGGGTAGATATATTTCGCCCAGATTCAGGCTTTACGCTGACTTATACAACTAGGGAGTTGATGAAGCCCAGCTGAGGCTAGTGGGCTCATGGATGACTCATACCTCTAGGGAGAGGGCTGGGCGTCGTGCAGGCAGGGAGTTGATGAGACCAGCTGAAGCTTGTCAGCTCATTTAAAGGCCTCTATAAAAACTCCCAGCTTCATTAGATGTTAGCTCATGCCTGGAACCAGACCTGTGTGGACTGTCTAGGGAGAGTGAACCCCTGTGCGGTGAGGCAAAGCCTGTGTGGCTATTTGTTTGGACTTTTACTAAACCAGGGACTTAGGGACTAGGACAGCACCAGGCTGATCCCAGTTGTTAGTTTAGGAAACCTGCATGTTTAGTCAGAGGTCAAACTGACCAGGATTTATTTTGTTTATGTTTCTTTTTGGCTTTGCTGTGTTTTTGTCACTGTACATAGAGAAATAAACCGCACCTTTTGATTTTGAAAACCACAACCTCCGTCTGCTGGCCCTGTTTTTGTGTGGGGAGCCCAACCAGGGGGTCACACACACCCGCTACCGAGTTAACCCCCTCACAGTTGGTGGAGAATGCGGGCAGTTTTTTTTAAGCCAGCATGGAGGAGATACTGAAACAACTGGCTCTAGCAAATGCCAATCAACAGCAGACAAATGCAGGTTTGCAAAGGAGCCTTGCAGCCCAGCAGCAAGCTCATCAACAAGCCCAGCAGCAATCTGAGGCCCGCTTCATAGACCTGTTACAGAAGCAAGAGCAGAGACTACAACAAATGGAAGCAGTAATGCAGCAACGTCAGCAGACCAGTGAGGAAAGCCGTCCCACTAATACCGCGTCCTTTGGGGTGAGTCGTTTATTGACAAAAATGACTGGAGAGGATGATCCAGAGGTATTTTTGACCACATTTGAAAGGACTGCTGAAAGAGAAAAGTGGCCTGAGGAGCAGTGGGCTGGACTGGTGGCTCCTCTGTTAACTGGTGAATCGCAGAAGGCTTACTATGACCTAGAGCCTGACCAAGCAAAAGACTATGTGATGCTAAAAGCTGAAATATTGGCAAGGCTGGGTGTCACCCTGGCTGTCCGGGCTCAGCGTGTGCATAACTGGACTTTCCAGCTTGGAAAACCCCCCAGGTCTCAAATGTATGATCTCATTCACCTGAGCAGGAAGTGGCTACAGCCAGAGACTTTGTCCGCACCAGAGATTGTGGAACGTGTTGTAATGGATCGGTTTTTGAGAGCTCTTCCTACTGCCATCCAAAAGTGGGTAAGCCATGGAGACCCAGAGACGGCCGGTGGTCTTGTGGATCGTGTAGAGAAATACTTGGCTACAGAGAACCTGACGGCCTCTTCCAGAGACTCTCGGACTTTCCACCCTAAGACCAGACCATCCCCAGGGGCGGATAAGAGGATTCCAAGGGGTGAGGGTGGAGAGAGTGAGAGGGTGGGAGCTCTACCCCAAGTTTGGCGAGAACAGCCTGGGAAGTCAGGGGCTCAAGAGGCAGCCAAATGGATTGTTTGCTACCGCTGCCGGCAAGCGGGACATATTGCAGAAAATTGCCCGGTTGTGGAGGAACCCATGCAATGTGACTTTCTGATGGACAGACGTCAGTCGCTGTGTGCGACAGTCGCATGCACTGCCATTCGGGGAACTGAGAAACATTTATGCAAAATGTGTATTAATGGTAGAAATGTTGTGGTATTACTGGATTCAGGTAGCCTTGTGACCCTGATAAAGGCTGAATTAGTTAAAACAGAGGTCTCTGGGAATAGCAAGGTAGCTGTTATTTGTGTGCATGGGGAAAACCCGAGAGAGGGTATTACAGAGATTCTATTGGCCTGGGGTGATGAAGGACATAGAAAATTATTGTTCCTCCTGCCCTGTGTGTCAGAGGTCGGCCCCGATGCCACATTTCCGTAGCCCGCTGGTCCCTCTACCCATCATTGAGGTCCCGTTTGAGAAAATCGCAATGGATTTGGTAGGTCCTATAATCAAGTCCGCTAGGGGGCATCAGTACATATTGGTTATAATGGACTATGCCACCCGTTATCCAGAAGCGATCCCTCTCAGAAATACCTCGGCCAAAACCATAGCCAAAGAGCTATCTCTTGTTTTTAGCCGGGTGGGTATTTGTAAAGAACTGCTTACGGACCAAGGTACACCCTTTATGTCCCGGGTTATGAAAGAGCTGTGTAAATTGCTCAAAGTGACGCAATTGCGTACATCTGTGTATCACCCCCAAACCGATGGGCTGGTTGAAAGATTCAACAAAACCCTAAAACAAATGTTGAAGAAAGTGGTGGATAGAGATGGAAAGGATTGGGACTGTCTACTTCCTTATTTGATGTTTGCTATTAGGGAGGTGCCCCAATCCTCTACGGGATTCTCCCCCTTTGAGTTACTGTATGGGAGACACCCAAGAGGGCTGTTGGATATTGCCAAGGAAACTTGGGAAAGTGAGAGTTCTCCCCACAGGAGTGTGATTGAGCATGTCGCCCTGATGCAAGATCGAATTGCACAGGTAATGCCCATCGTGAAGGAACATTTGGCCCAAGCGCAGTTGGCACAGCAGAGAGTGTACAACCGTGGAGCAAAGACCCGTACCTTTTCCCCGGGGGATAGGATATTGGTACTTGTCCCTACGGTTGAAAGTAAATTCCTTGCCAAATGGCAAGGCCCCTACGAGATAATGGAAAAAGTGAGCGAAGTGAATTACAAGGTCAGACAACCAGGAAGGCGAAAGCCCGAACAGATATATCACGTTAATCTGTTGAAAGCCTGGAGGGATAGAGAGTCCCTAGTCGCAGAAACTTGGTCACCAGCTCAAACTGGTTGCGTGATTCCGGAGGTTGGAATAGCAGCCACCTTGTCACAACCCCAACAACAGGAGGTTAAGGAGTTTGTGCTTCGCAACAAGGAGGTGTTCTCTGAGCTGCCGGGACAAACATCTGGGGTAGAGCATGATATTATTACCCCGCCCGGTGAAAGGGTGAAGTTAAAACCCTATCGGATCCCAGAGGCCCGACGGGAGGCAATACGGGAGGAAGTACAGAAAATGCTGAACTTAGGGGTGATAGAGGAGTCCCAAAGTGATTGGTCTAGTCCCATTGTGTTGGTGCCTAAACCGGATGGGAGCTGGCGATTTTGTAACGATTTTCGTCAGTTGAACAAAGTTACAAAATTTGACACCTACCCCATGCCACGTATAGATGAGTTGATCGACCGGCTGGGAACAGCCCGATACATGACGACTCTTGACCTCACAAAAGGGTATTGGCAAATTCCCCTGGCCAAGTCGGCCAAAGAGAAAACCGCATTTGTAACCCCAGACGGGGCGTTCCAATATAAGAGAATGCCGTTCGGGTTACAGAATGCGCCGGCCACATTCCAGCGGAAAATGGACCAGATACTGAGGCCCCATCGGAAGTATGCTGCGGCTTACCTGGATGACGTAATTGTCCATAGCACAGATTGGGCCTCACATCTGCCAAAAGTGCAAGCAGTCCTAGACTCTATCCGGGAAGCGGGGTTTACGGCTAACCCCAAGAAGTGTACCATTGGGCAGGAGGAGGCCAAATATCTTGGGTACACCATTGGCAGGGGAGTGATAAAACCCCAACTCAACAAAGTCGAGGCCATCCAGAGTTGGCCACGTCCCAACAGCAAGAAGCAGGTACGGGCCTTTCTGGGAATCGCGGGTTATTATCGGCGCTTCATTCCCCACTTTGCTTCTAAGGCTGTGCCCCTAACCAACCTGACGAAAGGGAAAGGGTCGGTCATGATTAAATGGACCCCCGAGGCTGAGGCAGCATTCCAATTCTTGAAACAAGCCTTATGTAGCCAGCCAGTGTTGTACTCACCCGACTTCTCTAAAGACTTTGTCGTACAAAGTGATGCGTCAGATGTGGGGTTAGGAGCAGTATTGTCCCAGGTCTGGAACGGGGAAGAGCACCCAGTCATTTACCTCAGCAGGAAGTTGAAGTCCCATGAGGTAAATTACGCCACGGTTGAAAAGGAGTGTTTAGCGGTGAAGTGGGCTCTAGATTCCCTTCGGTACTATCTGCTAGGTAGGCACTTTGACATGGTTACGGATCACGCTCCGTTAAAGTGGATGGCTCAAAACAAGGAAACAAATAGAAGAGTGAATAGGTGGTTCCTGGCCCTCCAGGAATTCAACTTCACAGTAAAGCATCGCCCTGGCGTTCAAATGGGGAATGTGGATGCTTTGTCTCGAGTACATGAATGCCTGATTGCTGGTGTTCCAACCCCGAGGTTAAAACAAGAGGGGGGGTATGTGACAGCAGGAAGGTAAAGTCACCTGGTTGCATCCAGGGGGGTAGATATATTTCGCCCAGATTCAGGCTTTACGCCGACTTATACAACTAGGGAGTTGATGAAGCCCAGCTGAGGCTAGTGGGCTCATGGATGACTCATACCTCTAGGGAGAGGGCTGGGCGTCATGCAGGCAGGGAGTTGATGAGACCAGCTGAAGCTTGTCAGCTCATTTAAAGGCCTCTATAAAAACTCCCAGCTTCATTAGATGTTAGCTCATGCCTGGAACCAGACCTGTGTGGACTGTCTAGGGAGAGTGAACCCCTGTGCGGTGAGGCAAAGCCTGTGTGGCTATTTGTTTGGACTTTTACTAAACCAGGGACTTAGGGACTAGGACAGCACCAGGCTGATCCCAGTTGTTAGTTTAGGAAACCTGCATGTTTAGTCAGAGGTCAAACTGACCAGGATTTATTTTGTTTGTGTTTCTTTTTGGCTTTGCTGTGTTTTTGTCACTGTACATAGAGAAATAAACCGCACCTTTTGATTTTGAAAACCACAACCTCCGTCTGCTGGCCCTGTTTTTGTGTGGGGAGCCCAACCAGGGGGTCACACACACCCGCTACCGAGTTAACCCCCTCACAATATATATATATATATATATATATATATACACACACACACACACACACACACACACACACACACATACATATACATACACACACTATATACTCGAGTGTAAGCTGACCCAAATATAAGCCGAGGCACTGAATTTTACCACAAAAAAATGGGAAAATGTATTGACTCGCGTATAAGCCTAGGGTGTCCATCTGCATGCCTCACTGTGTCCATGACTAGACTGGCATTTAACATGGGAGTCTATGGAAGGGTTACCTGGCTTTGAAAAAAAATAAAAAAAATGAAATAAAAAAATATCAATGCTCCTCGGCTGTAGGTCCCCCAGACGAAAAACTTTGCACACTTATAGGAGGAGAAATGGGGCTACATGTGTGCCAAGATTTGGGTCCAGGGGACCTACGACCGGCCGGTACCGGGTCCCCAAATTCCGGGAGATCAGGCGCAAAAAAGGTGACTCGAGTATAAGCCGAGGGGGGCATTTTCAGCACACAAAAAAAATGTGCTGGAAAAACTCGGCTTATACTCGGGTATATATATACACACACACACACAGTTGTGGCAGAATTTATGATTTCTTGGCCATTTTTCAGAGAATATGAATGATAAACACAAACTTTTTTCACTCATGGTTCGTGTTTGGCTGAAGCCATTTATTATCAATTAACCGTGTTTACTCTTTTAAAATCATAAGGACAAAAGAAACTACCCAAATGACCCTGATCAAAAGTTTACATACCCCAATTCTTAATACCGTGCATTGCCCCCTTTAACATCAATGACAGCTTGAAGTCTTTTGTGGTATTTGTGGATGAGGTTCTTTATCTTCTCAGATGGTAAAGCTGCCCATTCCTCTTGGCAAGCCTCCAGTTCCTGTAAATTCTTGGTCTGTTTTGCATGAACTGCATGTTTGAGATCTCCCCAGAGTGGCTCAATGATGAGGTCAGGAGACTGAGATGGCCACTCCAGATCCTGCACTTTATTCTACTGTAGCCAATTACAGGTCGACTTGGCCTTGTGTTTTGGACCATTGTCATGTTGGAATGTCCAAGTACGTCCCATGCGCAGCTTCCTGGTTGATGAAGACAAATGTTCCTCCAGTATTTTTTTTGTTAACATACTGGAGAAAACCCAACCTGCAAAAACTCATTTCAGGGAGGTGGCAAACTCATTTGAGGGAGGTGGCGCTTCATGTCACCCTAGGGTGTGGAGTGTGTAATGTCAGAGGAGAATGGGCAGACTGGTTCGAGATGATAGAAAGGCAAAAGTTACTCAAAAAACAAAAACAAACACTTGTTACAACCAAGGTATGCAGAAAACCATCTCTGAACGCACAACACATCGAACCTTGAAGCAGATGGGCTACAGCAGCAGAAGACCACACCAGGTGCCACTCCTGTCAGCTAAGAGCAGGAAACTGTGGCTACAATTCGCACAGGCTCACCAAAATTGGACAATAGAAGATTGGAAAAAAACGTTGCCTGGTCTGATGGGTCTTAGTTTCAGCTGCGACATTCAGAGGGTAGGGTCAGAATTCGGCATAAACATAAAAGCATGGATCCATCCTGCCTTGTATTAGTGGTTCAGGCTGGTGGTGGTAGTATAAAGGTGTGGGGGCTATTTTCTTGGCACACTTTGGGCCCCTTAGTACCAATTGAGCATCTTTTAAACATCACTGCCTACCTGAGCATCGTTGCTGACCGTGTCCATCCCTTTAAACAGTAACTACAGTGTACCCATCTTCTGATGGCGACTTCCAGCAGGACATGTCACCATGTCACAAAGCTCAAATCATCTCACCACTGGTTTCTTGAACATGACAATGAGGTCTCTGTACTCCAATGGCTTCCACAGTCACCAGATCCCAATCCAATAGAGCGCCTTTGGCATGTGGTGGAATGGGAGATTCGTATCATGGATGTGCATGATGCCATCATGTCACTATGGACTAAAATCTGAGGAATGTTTCCAACACCTTGTATCAACAAATAATTAAGGCAGTTCTGAAGGGAAAAGGGGGTCCAACATGGTACTAGCAAGGTGTACCTAATAAAGTGTCCGGTGAGTATATGTCCCTATCTCACATTCATACAAACTACTAGGGTCAATTTAGACAGGAGCCAATTAACCTATCAGCATGCCTTTGGGGTGTGGGAGGAAACCAGAGTAAACCCACGCAGGAACAGGGAGAACATGCAAACGCCGATTACACACACACACACACACACACACACACACACACACACACACGACACGCGCGCGCGCACACACGCACACAGATCCCATTTCCCTTGTTTCCTTCGATTTAGCTTTGCAGACAAGTCAGCGTGTACACTAACATTTCTGTTCCAGCAGAAGCAAGGAGACTATTGCTGTGTGAGGTAGAATAGGAAATTCTAGCGGGATCACCTTCTTGCTGGAGAAAAAGAAGAGTAGCGGGTGATTCAGCTTATCAGCGTCAAGCCTTAAGTGAAATATCTGCTGATGTGCATGAAAGAACTGGGAGATGAGCTGCATCGGTCTGATGCACTTTATCGCTCATATGAGTCCTTCGCAGCTCTGATATCTTCCTGTTCTCAAAATGATTTCAGAATACATGCAAACGTCTCTTCCTTCCCAGCGGGCTGTGTATATATCATAGGATTTTCATCAGTGATGCCGCTGATCTTACTATACTATAATACTACTATGATAACTGGGTGGTGGATTGGGACACAAGAAAGACGTGTAAGGCCGGTTTGTTGAGGAATAAAGCTAAACAAATGGTGGCGGTCAGGAAAATGACAGCCAACACCTAACTTTTCACAGTTTTATCAAGGAATAAAATGTTTTACTAGCTGCCTGAAATATTCTGCCGACTCCAAAAATGTGCCTTCTCTTCCAGAAAAAAATAAATAATTCACACGATAAAAAGACAGACAATAGGGTTGATTTCCTAAAACTGGAGTGAAAATCTGGCTCAGCTCTACACAGAAACCAATCAGCTTCTAGTTTTCTTAATTGAACAGGTAAAGCGGAGTTCCAACTGTTTAATTTTTTTTCATGAATATCGTTTATTTAATAACCTTATTTATCGAACTCACGTTTTACGGATAAATCGCCGCTAGGTTGCCAATTTCCCAAAGTAAAATAAAATTATATTTTGCCTTGCTGGCATTTTCCATATTGCCTGTGGGCATGTGAAGCCCACAAGCACAATCTCCTGGGACACGGTGAAGCTGAGCGACCAGCAAGCACTGCCCGTTATCGCTCATGCGCAGCATCTACGTCTCGCAGCGCCGTACACTTCAGACGCTGCCATCACAACAGGCGTCGGAAGTGCCTGCACCGTTGTGATGGCAACAAAGCCCTCTGCGCTGCCCACTGACTCCTGGGAAATGACGACACAAATCTCCCAGGAGCACAGGCGCCAGGGAAATGACGTCAGGCGCCACAGAGAGGAAGTGGCAGAATACAAAGGACCACATAGCAACAGTGCTGAAGGGGTGAGAAAAATAAATAAATAAAACATTTCCAAATGTTTTAGCTGATGCCTAATGCTGTTGATTTCTGCAAAGTGGTTTGTTTTTTTGGGTGGAACTCCACTTTAAGACAGGGCTTGACAAATTTGCTTGGAATCTAGAAGCCAGCTAAAAAAGTAAGAAACCCGAAACGCGCGCAGCAGCGAACGCACAAGTGAGTAGCGCCCGCATATGAAAGCGGTGTTCAAACCACACATGTGAAGTATCGCCGCGATTGGTAGAGCAAGAGCAATAATTCTAGCCCTAGACCTCCTCTAACTCAAAACATGCAATCTGTAGAATGTTTTAAACATCGCCTATGGAGATTTTAAAGGGTAAAAGTTTGTCGCCATTCCACGAGCGGACGCAATTTTGAAGCGCGTCACGTTGGGTATCAATTTACTCGGCGTAACATTATCTTTCACAATATAAAAACAAAATTGGGCTAACTTTACTGTTGTCTTATTTTTTAATTTAAAACAAAAGTGTATTTTTTCCCAAAAAAGTGCGCTTGTAAGACTGCTGCACAAATACGGTGTGACAGAAAGTATTGCAACGACCGCCATTTTATTCTCTAGGGTGTTAGAATAAAAAATATATATATAAATGTTAGGGGGTTCTAATTAGAGGGAAGGAGATGGCAGTGAAAACAGACAGGGAAGCTCCATTAGCATTGCTGGTTGTCTTGTCATACCAACGGCCACCACAAGATGGCGCCAGATCACAGAAGGAAGCATAAGCCTGCAGAAGGTCGCAAAGCGGCGGCCTCAATTACCGGCCGACGCAATCGCGCGGTGGGAGGGGGGGCGCACGGAGACACAGGATACCCCAGCTGTGCCGTGTCGCCAATTCTAGTCGCAATCAGGGGTGCAACGGATCAAAAAACTCACGGATCGGATCGATCCTCGGATCAGAGTCACGGATCGGATCATTTTTCGGATCGGCAAAAAAAAAAAAAAAAAAAAAAAATCGGGGTTACACCCACCAGAGTTTTAGATTTCACAGTTATTTTCAACACAAAAACGGAGCTTATACGCTTAACCACTTAAGCCCCGGACCATTTGGTAGCTAAAGGACCAGAGGTGAATTCAAAATTTTGCACTGCGCTGCTTTAACTGTAAATTGTGCGGACATGCAATGTTGTACCCAAACAAAATTTGCGTCCTTTTCTTCCCACAAATAGAGCTTTCTTTTAATGGTATTTGATTGCCTCTGCGATTTTTATTTTTTGCGATATAAACGGAAAAAGACCGAAAATTTTGAAAAAAAAATGATATTTTCGACTTTTTGTTATAAGAAAAATCGAATAAACTCAATTTTAGTCATACATTTAGGCCAAAATGTATTCAGCCACATGTCTTTAGTAAAAAAAATGTCAATAAGCGTATATTTATTGGTTTGCGCAAAAGTTATAGCGTTTACAAACTAGGGTACATTTTCTGGAATTTACACAGCTTTAAATTTATGACTGCCTATCTCATTTCTTGAAAGTAGACACCCCAAGGAAATTGCTGAGAGGCATGTTGAGCCCATTGAATATTTTTTTTTTTTGTCCCAAGTGATTGAATAATGACAAAAAAAATAAAAAATTACAAAAAGTTGTCACTAAATGATATATTGCTCACACATGCCATGGTTATATGTGGAATTACACCCCAAAATAAATTTTGCTGCTTCTCCTGAGTACGGGGATACCACATGTGTGGGACTTTTTAGGAGCCTAGCCGCGTACGGGACCCCGAAAACCAATCACCGCCTTCAGGATTTCTAGGCACAAATTTTTGATTTGACTCCTCACTACCTATCACAGTTTCGAAGACCATAAAATGCCAAAATGCCAAAATAGCACAAAACCCCCCCAAATGACCCCATTTTGGAAAGTAGACACCCCAAGCTGTTTGCTGAGAGGCATGGTGAGTATTTTACAGCTCTCATTTGTTTTTGAAAATGAAGAAAGAACATTTTTTTTTTTTTTTTCTATTTTCAAAACTTTGTGACAAAAAGCAAGATCTGCAAAATACTCACAATACCTCTCAGCAAATAGCTTGGGGTGTCTACTTTGCAAAATGGGGTCATTTGGGGGGGTTTTGTGCCATCTGGGCATTCCATGGCCTCCGAAACTGTGATAGGCAGCGAGAAGTGAAATCAAAAATTGACACCCTTAGAAAGCCTGAAGGCGGTGATTGGTTTTTGGGGTCCCGTACGCGGCTAGGCTCCCAGAAAGTCTCACACATGTGGTATTCCCATACTCAGGAGAAGCAACAGAATGTATTTTGGGGTGTAATTCCACATATGCCCATGGCATGTTTGAGCAATATATCATTTAGTGACAACTTTGTAGAAAAAAAAAAAAAAAAAAAAAAAAAAAAAAAATTCTTTTTTCCGCAACTTGTGTCAACATATAAAATGGACTCGACATGCCTCTCAGTATATAGCTTGGGGTGTCTACTTTCCAAAATGGGGTCATTTGGGGGGGTTTTGAACTGTTCTGGCATTTTATACACAACATTAGGAAGCTTACATCCACTCTTCTAACCACTTGAAGACAAAGCCCTTTTTGACACTTTTTGTTTACATGAAAACATATTTTTTTTTGCAAGAAAATTATGTTGAACCCCCAAACATTATATATATTTTTAAAGCAAAGGCCCTACAGAATAAAATGGTGGGTGTTGCATTTTTTTTTCTACACAGTATTTGCGCAGCGATTTTTCAAACGCATTTTTTGGGGAAAAAATACACTTTTTTTTATTTTAATGCACTAAAACACACTATATTGCCCAAATGTTTGATGAAATAAAAAAGATGATCTTAGGCCGAGTACATAGATACCAAACACGACATGCTTTAAAATTTCGCACAAACGCGCATTGGCGACAAACTACATACATTTTTAAAAGCCTTTAAAAGCCTTTACAGGTTACCCCGTTAGATTTACAGAGGAGGTCTACTGCTAAAATTACTGCCCTCGATCTGACCTTTGCGGTGATACCTCACATGCATGGTGCAATTGCTGTTTACATATGACGCCAGACCGACGCTTGCGTTCGCCATTGGGCAAGAGCAGGGCAGGACAGGGGTGCTTTTTTTTTTTTTTATTATTATTAATTTTGCTTTTTTATTTTATTTTTAAACTGTTGCTTCCATATATTTTTTTTTTTTTTATCATTTTTATTGTTATCTCAGGGAATGTAAATATGCCCTATGATAGCAATAGGTAATGACAGGTACTCTTTTTTGAAAAAACTGGGGTCTATTGGACCCTAGATCTTTCCTCTGCCCTCAAAGCATCTGACCACACCAAGATCGGTGTGATAAAATGCTTTCCCAATGGCGCTTTTTATATCCGGGGGGGGGGGGGGACATTCCCTCCCACTGCTTGTAAAAGCAGTCCAGAGGCTAATTAGCCACTAGGATTGCTTTTACATGAAAGCCGGCCGCTGGCTGAAAAGAATGATACCAAGATGATACCTAAACCCGCAGGCATCATTCTGGTATAAACATTCAAAGTCCAGCAACATACCAGTACGTTGCTGGTCCTTGTTGGACATGTATTGTAATCTTTTTTTTCAGCCTGTTGGCTGAATGAAAAAAAAAAGATTGATCGGTGGGTATGCCCACCATTAGAATACCGCCCTTCATCCACCCACTTCTAATGATGGGCATACATGCACCATTTATACAGGTCCTTCTCAAAAAATTAGCATATTGTGATAAAGTTCATTATTTTCTGTAATGTACTGATAAACATTAGACTTTCATATATTTTAGATTCATTACACACAACTGAAGTAGTTCAAGCCTTTTCTTGTTTTAATATTGATGATTTTGGCATACAGCTCATGACAACCCAAAATTCCTATCTCAAAAAATTAGCATATCATGAAAAGGTTCTCTAAACGAGCTATTAACCTAATCATCTGAATCAACTAATTAACTCTAAACACCTGCAAAAGATTCCTGAGGCTTTTAAAAACTCCCAGCCTGGTTCATTACTCAAAACCGCAATCATGGGTAAGACTGCCGACCTGACTGCTGTCCAGAAGGCCATCATTGACACCCTCAAGCAAGAGGGTAAGACACAGAAAGAAATTTCTGAACGAATAGGCTGTTCCCAGAGTGCTGTATCAAGGCACCTCAGTGGGAAGTCTGTGGGAAGGAAAAAGTGTGGCAGAAAACGCTGCACAACGAGAAGAGGTGACCGGACCCTGAAGAAGATTGTGGAGAAGGACCGATTCCAGACCTTGGAGGACCTGCGGAAGCAGTGGACTGAGTCTGGAGTAGAAACATCCAGAGCCACCGTGAACAGGCGTGTGCAGGAAATGGGCTACAGGTGCCGCATTCCCCAGGTCAAGCCACTTTTGAACCAGAAACAGCGGCAGAAGCGCCTGACCTGGGCTACAGAGAATCAGCACTGGACTGTTGCTCAGTGGTCCAAAGTACATTCGGAAATCAAGGTGCCAGAGTCTGGAGGAAGACTGGGGAGAGGGAAATGCCAAAATGCCTGAAGTCCAGTGTCAAGTACCCACAGTCAGTGATGGTCTGGGGTGCCATGTCAGCTGCTGGTGTTGGTCCACTGGGTTTTATCAAGGGCAGGGTCAATGCAGCTAGCTATCAGGAGATTTTGGAGCACTTCATGCTTCCATCTGCTGAAAAGCTTTATGGAGATGAAGATTTCATTTTTCAGCACGACCTGGCACCTGCTCACAGTGCCAAAACCACTGGTAAATAGTTTACTGACCATGGTATTACTGTGCTCAATTGGCCTGCCAACTCTCCTGACCTGAACCCCATAGAGAATCTGTGGGATATTGGGAAGAGAAAGTTGAGAGATGCAAGACCCAACACTCTGGATAAGCTTAAGGCCGCTATCGAAGCATCCTGGGCCTCCATAACACCTCAGCAGTGCCACAGGCTGGTTGCCTCCATGCCACGCCGCATTGAAGCAGTCATTTCTGCAAAAGGATTCCCGACCAAGTATTGAGCGCATAGCTGAACATAATTATTTGAAGGTTGACTTTTTGTATTAAAAACACTTTTCTTTTATTGGTCGGATGAAATATGCTAATTTTTTGAGATAGGAATTTTGGGTTGTCATGAGCTGTATGCCAAAATCATCAATATTAAAACAAGAAAAGGCTTGAACTACTTCAGTTGTGTGTAATGAATCTAAAATATATGAAAGTCTAATGTTTATCAGTACATTACAGAAAATAATGAACTTTATCACAATATGCAAATTTTTTGAGAAGGACCTGTATATGCTGAAGCATGGGGGCATCTTCCCGCAAAAGTTATGCCGCGTACACATGGTCAGACTTTTCCACGGGCAAGCCTCCGTCGGAATTTCGACCGTATGTACGCGGCATTAGGAGCAAAATCGCTCCTCCGCCCCTGCTGCCCCAATGCTTCGGCATATATGCTTCTTTTTTTTTTTTTAACTGTGGTGGTGAAATCACCTCCTACAGCACTGGAGTCGCAGGGATCAGGCCTGTCTCTGCGAACGCTGCAGTTATGTGTGTTGTGTTTTGTAAGTGACAGTGATCGATCGATACTGCACTTGGGTGGCCTGGGCTGGACGGAGGGGCAAAACGCAGGTGCTAGCAGGTATCTGGGCTGATCCCGCTAACACTGTTTTTGGGAACCCTAAACTGCTGGGGACGCTAGTATAGATCTGATCAGATCAGATATTGATCTGTTCAGATACTATACCACTAAGGAGCGTGTATGCTTAACGCGTGGGTGTTACGCTACTGGCACTAACCTGACGCTGCCTGGGGTGTGACGCAGACCCTCTCTGACGCTAAAACCTAATTGATATCACCCGCCGGGCGAAAAGGGGGTTAAACCTTTATTGGGTTATATATACGGCGGGTGCCCTGACACTATAAAAAGCAAACTAACTAACCAGCGTCACCCGTAACACTTATATGATGATCACTGGTGAAAGGGTTAACTAGGGGCAATTAGGGGGTTAAAACCTTTATTAGGTAATATATGGGGGTACCTGACGCTATATAAAAACCTGACGGCGAACCTAAAAAAAATTACTGGCTACCTATCGGCATCACCGACACTAAGACAACGATCATAAAAACGATCGCTTAGCGACAGTGGTGATAGGGGGTGAAAGGGTTACCTGGGGGGCGATCAGGGGGTTAAACCTTTATTAGATAATATATGGGGGTACCTGACGCTATAAAAACCTGCGGCAAACCTAAAAAAAATTACTGGCTACCTATCGGCATCACCGACACTAAGACAACGATCATAAAAACGATCGCTTAGCGACAGTGGTGATAGGGGGTGAAAGGGTTACCTGGGGGGCGATCAGGGGGTTAAACCTTTATTAGATAATATATGGGGGTACCTGACGCTATAAAAACCTGCGGCAAACCTAAAAAAAATTACTGGCTACCGATCTGCATCACCGACGCTAAGACAGCGATCAGAAAAATGATCGCTTAGCGACAGTGGTGATAGGGGGTGAAAGGGTTATCTGGGGGGTGATCAGGGGTTAAACCTTTATTAGGGGGGGTTAGGGGGCTACACTGGACCTAAAACTAAATGTAGTGACACTTTTACAGTCACAAATGTCACTGATTGCAGTGATCACTAAATAAATGGTCACTGCAATCAGTGACACTGTGACTGGGGGCTGGGGGGTGATCTGGGGGTGTCTGGGGGGGCGATTTATGTGCCTATGTGTCCTGGTGTCAGTGTGCTGTTTTGTGTACTAACCTGCATCTTCTCCTGTACGGCGCTCGGCATATGTGAGCGCCGCAGGAGAGATGACATCACTTCCTCCTGCCTGGCAGGCAGGGGAAGCTCTCTCATTCGCCGGGAGCGATCGAGAGGGGGGGGGCCGGAATCGAACGGCTGTCCCCTCATGCCGGATCGCTCCCGAAGGTAAAACGACCACCCACTGTAAAGAAGGGGGGTCCGATCGGACCCCCCCAACTATACAAAGGCAATCACGTATATGTACGTGATTCTGCCTGTCGGTGCCATTCTGCCGACGCATATTTACAGTGGGCGGTCGTTAAGTTTTTAAATACAGTATTTGTAAATCCAACGGACTGTTTACATGTTAAATTTTAAAAGAAGCAGCAAATCTGCTGAACTTACATGGTTGCTAATGTGACAGAACACCTCGGATTTTCACATTTAACTAAATGTTAAATGTGAAAATCTGAGGTGTTCCATCACATTAGCAATCATGTAAGGTTTGCTGCTGCTTTTAAAATTTAACATGTAAACAGTCCGTTGGATTTCCAAATAATGTATTTAAGCGTATAAGCATATAAAATTACTGAAATCTAAAACTCCGTTGGGTGTAATAAAAGGTCTGCTTGGCCCCTTCTGCACAATAATGATAGTGAGGAGTGTGGGGTGGAGCAAGATGGCAGCAGCGAAACGTCACTACAGCGGCCGCTGCCGGGTGCACAAAGATGGCCGCCGCTCCGGAGCTAGGCGGAAGCTCCGGAGCGCTCCACGGATCGCATGGTGTTCCGATCCGAACAGGGTGACCCGTTCGGATCACCAACGATCCATTGCACCACTAGTCGCAATGGCGACCTGGCGCCCGGGGTTTGTCAACTCTGCTTTAATAAGTTAGAAGCTGATTGGCTACCACACACAGCTGCACCAGATTTTGCGCTCTCCAGTTTTAGTAAATCTCCCCAATGTTCACAAGCGTTTCTAGTCTGTATATAGAACAGGGTGCAGCATGATTAACCCGAGTATGACTGGGGTAGAAATTTTCCTTCAAGGTGGATAGATTGTACATAACATAGGCCAAGAGGGCCTGCCCTTTCAGGAAACCTGACATGAAAGAATCATGAAGGCTACCATTGCTGAAAATGCAACCTGGAATAAGGCCCGATTCACACCTATGCAGGTTGCAGTTTGCATATTGTAATACATGCTTTTCATCCATTGAAGTCTACGGAACCAAAAAACTGAAAAAAGTCCCTGGCCCTTTCCATAAAATGCAGATATGTGAACTAGATCCATAGGAAACCATGTTAAATTAACTATAGTCTATTTCTGCAAAACAGAAAACGTGCTAAAAAAAATAAATAAAATGCATAAGTGTGAACAGGGCCGGATTCCAGACAAGGCCACCGAGGCCAGGCCTCGGGGCGGCAGTGGGTGCTGGGGCGGCGCCGCAGCTATGCTGGCTACATGCGGCGGTGAGGAGTGAGCAGCGATGTGTTGATTTGTGCTGCCGCTTCCAAGATGACGTTCAGGTACACAAAGCGGTGGCGCTGCAGTGCATACTGCGCTCCCTGCACTGCAAGGTCCAGTGCTAGCTGCAGAGTATCGCTGCTAGAGAGAGTGGGGGGGGGAGGAGTTCATGTGCAGGAGACAGTGAACATGTAGTTCAGCCTGCCTGGGTGTCCTCTCTGCTCCTTTCCCGTGTGATTCCTCCTTTCCCCGCCACCGCTCTCATCCAGCATGTAGAAGACAGAATGTCCGAGCAGAAGGTAGGAGCTGTCCAACTTTTCAAGTTAAAAAGCCTGTGATTGGTTGTTAGGGGCAGTCATAGCAACAAATTGTCTGTCTGTTAAATGGAAAGTTGAACATCTCCCGCCCTCTGCTCGGACATGCCGCATCCTCTGTCTTCTTCCTTCTGTGTGAGGTAAGGGGGAGGGAGGCTGTGGAGGAGATTGGTACACAGGGAGGGGGGCAGTGGAAGAGATTGGTATACAGGGAGGGGGGCTGTGTGGAGGACATTGGTATACAGGGAGGGGGCAGTGGAAGAGATTGGTATACAGGGAGGGGGCAGTGGAAGAGATTGGTATACAGGGAGGGGGGCTGTGTGGAGGACATTGGTATACAGGGAGGGGGGCTGTGTGGAGAAGATTGGTATACAGGGAGGGGGGCAGCTGCTGAGGAGACTGCTATACAGGGAGGGGGGCTGTGGAGGAGACTGGTATACAGGGAGGGGGCAGCTGTGGAGGACACTGCTATACAGGGAGGGGGGCTGTGGAGGAGACTGCTATACAGGGAGGGGGGGCTGTGGAGGAGACTGCTATACAGGGAGGGGGGGCTGTGGAGGAGACTGCTATACAGGGAGGGGGGGGCTGTGGAGGAGACTGCTATACAGGGAGGGGGGGCTGTGGAGGAGACTGCTATACAGGGAGGGGGGGCTGTGGAGGAGACTGCTATACAGGGAGGGGGGGCTGTGGAGGAGACTGCTATACAGGGAGGGGGGCTGTGGAGGAGACTGCTATACAGGGAGGGGGGGCTGTGGAGGAGACTGCTATACAGGGAGGGGGGGCTGTGGAGGAGACTGCTATACAGGGAGGGGGGGCTGTGGAGGAGACTGCTATACAGGGAGGGGGGGCTGTGGAGGAGACTGCTATACAGGGAGGGGGGCTGTGGAGGAGACTGCTATACAGGGAGGGGGGCTGTGGAGGAGACTGCTATACAGGGAGGGGGGCTGTGGAGGAGACTGCTATACAGGGAGGGGGGCTGTGGAGGAGACTGCTATACAGGGAGGGGGCAGCTGTGGAGGAGACTGAGGTGCTAGGAATGAGGGCTGAGGACACTGATGTAAAGGGGGAAGGTCTGTGATGTAAGGAGGGGGGCTGTGATGTGAAGGGGATTTTTATTTATTTTTTTACCTCATTTCTATCATGTGGGGGGGGACTCAGAAGCCCCCTGTGTGATGGTGTGTGTGTGTGTGTGTGTGGGGGGGGGGGGCGGCATTGAAGGACCCGGCCTTGGGGCGGCAAAGGGAGTAAATCCGGGCCTGAGTGTGAATCAGGCCTAAGTGCAGAGAAAAAGATTTATGACACATTTATAGCATGCATGTGCTAGATCTGGGACCAAAAATAATACCAGACACAGGCGTACAGCAATGGCAGAACCCACACTTCTTTCATGACATTGTCACTTTAAAAAGTGTATTTGAAACCCCAACAATGAACTCTGATTCACTCGCTTTAGGTAGATTAAAAATATACTATTTAAAGCGGAGCTCCGCTGTATAAAAGAAAAAAAAAAAAACTTGGGATCCAACTTGTCAGATCCCAAGTCGCTGGACATGAAATTCCATTGAAGTGAATGGAGCCGTCTTAATGTACACTAATGAAGTCGCTCCGACTTCAGAAAAGGTTTCTGTACTACTTCAAGGCGACTTCTAGCCAACTTGTACCCATAGATTTCAATGGAAGTTGCCTCCAAGTCGGATCCTTATCTTAATTGAGGTGATTTGGATCCGATAACACAGGAAGAATACCCAGGAATTCCCTGAAGTTGCCTGGCAAAGTCATGCCGACTTTCAGGTCGCTGTAGTGTGAACTGTCACTAAAGGGATTGGTTTTTGAAAAGAAAAAAACAAAACAAACAGTTGATCTTGGCAGAATTTTAGTGCTGCCCTGTTTATTGTGCACTCTTGCATCGTTATCTCAAATGATACACTCAGGGAGTGTGTTTCGAACTACAGAACACTACCGGCTCTGTAGTCCTAACACACTCCACACCCTAGGGTGACAACATTAGTCCTCGATGGGTACAGTGAAGTGAATGAGCTTGTCATCCATGAAAGCCTTCAATAAAATGGAAAAAAAAAAAAAAAAAAACAAATGCAGCCACTGTATCTAAAGGACTGGTAAGCTGCAATACATCACATTTTTGTTTTTTGATTTAGATACACTTTGAATATCTGCTTCTGTGGCAGGAGTCTAAAACGGACAAGTGACCACTCACGTTTAGCTCATGGAGCAGGGCAGGGGACGCGCAATATAGACACCTCCGGCCTATGAGGGAAAACAGTAGCGAGGACTGCTTTTAGGCTATAAAAGATCACTACAACCCTCCCTCATGAGGAAGGCTTCGCTGGCGGCATCCCTTGGTAGCATTAGATCTTGTGTCAACAGGCTTTTGTTTAATTCAAGCAGGTTTTGCATTCCCATTGGAATACAAAAAAAAATAGAGGACTGCTTGAAGCAAATCAAATGCAGATTAAGATGTAAGCTGCAGTTCAAATGCACCCATCAATGAATTTTGAATGGGGTATGGCTGGCTAATTCATGAGTATACGTGCTCTTTGGCTCCTGCACACCACCCTGTAATCATCCTCCTCAGGGTAGGGTGACCAGACATTCCCGGGGACAGTCCCCGGATTGAGGACACTGTCCCCGAACAGGGGCTGGGGAAATTTCAAAGACAGTCAGTGCAGAATAAAAAACAAAAACAAAACTGAATTACACACTCCCGCTCCGCCGCTCCTACTAGCTTAGGGGGGGGGGGGGGTGTATTTTTTCCATTATTTGTGCCCCTTTCTGATGATCATGTGCTGGTCAGGGTGGAGGGACCATTTCCTCAGTTTCAGGCGCATGCCCATTCAGCTTCGCTCGCATGTTCTTCTGCCTTGGCTCAAGTCCCAGCCAGCCAGCCCCCTGCCTGTTTATCTCCTTGCCTTCCCTGGCGGAGTGATCTTCCTCCGCTCCCCACCCAGTAGTAGCCAGGGCCCGGAGGAGTAAGACTTGAGAGGCTGTAAAGCGGGCAGCAACGGGCAGAGAGAGGCAGCTGAGCTCAGCTGACGGTGTCCAGCAGCAGGAACAGAGGGAAAGAGGATCCGATCGTGGGGTTGCGAGTGCCTTCAACACAGGAGTGCTTTGGGGGTGTCTGAATAGACTACATTGCACTTTTTCTGTCTCTCTGGCATATTGGTCATAAGTTAACAAAATCAGCATCCATGTTATGCGACACACTGTGACAGAGCCGTGATAGAGTGCTTGCTGCCTGTGAGTTATAATGCTGATGATCTTAACCAGTTGCCAATCACCCAATAGCAGATTTACTGCTACAGGGCGGTCGCGCTGTGAAGGATCACGTATATACGCAATCCTGCATTTCTGGGTCCACCGGTACCCGCTGATCGTTATGTACACAGGCAGAAAGGTGGTCTGCCTATGCAGATCACCATTCTGTCAGTATGGAAGACATTGATCCTGATCCCCCACAGTGAGAAAACACTTGTTAGGCACACATTTAGCCCTTTGATTGCCCTAGATGTTATCCCCTTCCCAGCCAGTGTCATTAGTACAGTGACAGTGCATATTTTTAGCACTGATCACTGTATTAGTGTCACTGGTTCCCACAAAGTGTCACTTAGTGTCTGATTTGTCTGTCGCACTATCGCAGTGCCGCCATGAGTCGCTGATTGCCGCCATTACTAGTAAAAAAAATATG
Source organism: Rana muscosa (assembly GCA_029206835.1). Lineage (NCBI taxonomy): Eukaryota > Metazoa > Chordata > Amphibia > Anura > Ranidae > Rana > Rana muscosa. Next base: position 28,027,355 of record JARGYO010005626.1, on the reverse strand, counting down.
TCTCCGGATTTCATTTTAAAAATCTGGTCAGAGCATTTGCTCTCCCAGACTGCACCGACACACTCCCCAGCCAGCGGCTTTGCTGATTCTCACCCAGGCGGCCATGACCAAGTGCAAGTAGAGTGCAGGCTCAGTGAAGTGAGGAAGCCAAGATGGCGGCGGTATTCCTCAGACTCCTAAAACAGGGAAACAACTAGAGTATACAGGGTTCAGCAACCCAGCGATAACAAGAGGGTGATGGGTAAGATCTCGTGTCGGCAGTGCCGACCCCGCTGTCCAAACAATTCCTTCCCGACTTCAGGAGCAGAGCGCATGCGCGCACACACGCAAATGGCTCTGCAGCATGGCTTCACCGACTCCCGTGCGATCCTCCTCTCACATCCATCCCATCCATTTTCTACATCTCATACAGGCACTCGGTATGGATGTGATGGGAGGGACGGAAAGCAGCATGTCGGAACAAGCAGGCAAGGAACTGATCATTAGGGAAGGGCAAACAGTAGCGGGCTGTATACCCCCGATCTGTAATGCTGGGCTGTATACCCCTGACCTGTGAACGCTCCCTTATATACTCCTGACCTGTGAACTTAAGTTACTCCTGACCTGGATAAGTTCATATTTTTACATTGACATTTGTATTATATTTTTCTGAGGGCCAGTTCACAAAAGAATGTGATGCAGGAAACATGCATTCCATGCACGTTTCACCCACTGCCTGTGTGATTTGCATACAGGTGCCAATGTATTGGTAACAGCACCCCAAATGCAGATCATTTGTGGGCACCATATCGCATTTGGTTCCGCATTACCATGCGGTTTGCTTCAGCGCGCTTTTAAAAGTAAAGCATGCATTACTTTTTCTGCATTCCAGTGTTATTTGCAGCACATTCAAAATTAATGGGCTGTGTGCCGCAGTACCGTGTGATCCCAACGTGAATTGGCCCCAAATTTTCTTCAAAACTGCCTTACTTTTTAATTGCCTTGCTAGGTTAACTCTCAAAAAATAGATGCGTTGTGCCCGGTGATCTTTGATTTCTCCCATGTTGTGCAAGTAGATCTCCAACACTCTAAGGTTGCCTACCCCTGAACTAGAGAGAGCGACCGGGAGAAGCTGCAGCTGTGCAAATGAATGCTTTGCCAGACTTTTTGGAGACCTAGCCTGAACAATTAGACCCTACATCAGATGCTACAACCACCTCAGAACAGCAGCTACTGACTGCACGGGTAAGAGGAAAGGAGGATGGGCAACAAAGACTCGAACACAGCGAGTAACACGGACTTGCCCCCACAAGGACTGTACAAAACAAGGAAAGTGAAGATGAACCTACACAAAAAGATGTACTGTTTGGAGTTTATTCCTCATTATATGGTCTCGCAACTCAAGTGCAGTGTACTGGGGGGCATTTCTATACTATGTCATGATTCTCAATAGGTGTAAAAATGCACCTCAGCACTGGAAGGCCGACTCAACAACCTGGAAGACAGTACAGTCTTGAAAAGAGAAGAAGATCGCACTTCACAGTGAATTCTGAATGATCTTAGAAATGTCTCAAACTGATATCATTGACAAAAAGCCAAAGCCTATTGACACAGGCCCACAGAGAAGCATTGGCTCATTTATGACCAAAACGAATAAGCCTATAACCTTGCCCCCCCCCAAAAAAAAAAGTCAGGGAAGCTGATTAAGTTGAAAATAGGGCAAGGCCACAGCTTTATTAAACTTTACAAATAAAACCAAATGCACCAAACAACCATGCCAGTCACAGTTATGCTGTGAGCACACATAAAACAAAACTTACATAATCCAACAGGCCTGTCCTTACCATCGGTGCCAGACAGCCATTAAACTGACCCCATAATTTAACTTGAGAGCATAGCCCATGAAGCAACATCAATTACTGGCAAGGTGAAAACCGGCAATAAAGCTGTGACAAAACATCACAATGGCGGGAGAGTGGGCAACTCTTGTGACAGTTGAATCTCCTCAGGAGCAGTTGGCTGTACCCCAGCATAGCCTTTTTCCCCCAGAGTTCAGGCTCCACCCAGTCACCTCAGGTCTTTGTAGCCAATCTTAAGGAAGCTACTTTACTTCCTTTTTAGGTTCACAACCACAGTGATGCCATGCTTCCAGCAGTCAAGGCTTCCCTTTCCTAAGGAGGTTCAAGGGGCCTTCATTAGGCATGTGATGGACTTTCTCCTTTTTTTTTTTTTAAAGGCACTGCCAGAAGGATTAGGAATAAACAAAATGCTGTTCAGTCATTTTTAACCTTATCCTTTAAACCCCTTCCCAACACTGTATCCTGGCCTAGGCCAACAAGGCCCAGGCCTAGGGCAGCACGGAAAGAGTCCCCGCCGGCTTGTGCTACACTGTTAGTGTAACGCAAGCTGCTTCTAATTTTGACTGTCCTATCAGCCTGGACCACAAACCTTCCTCACTGTGCTATAGGTTTTCTGCTGCACCATTGGCATGGTTATATCTTAGTCCTCTCCATAAAATTATCAGAAATTTGTGCTTAAAGTAGAACTATAGGCAACACTTTTTTCCCCCTTTTCATTTTGGATAGAGTAAGGGAGGGTTATAGCCCGTCAGTTTATTTTTTACCATCCCTGTCCCATTGCAGAAATTTCCCTTCACTTCCTGCCCCAAAGCCAAACCGGAGGTGAGAGGAAATCTATGCCAATTAAGGGAATCCATTCCCCCCCCCCCCCAGGCCCTTAGAACTAGTGTCCCCACTCAATTTCAGAGTGGGTCTTAAACAGAAAGGGGTGTGGCCTTGACAGGAAGGGGTGGGTCATATTTAAATTAGGGGGTGCACGAGTTTAGTCAGGCCTAGGGCAGCACAAAACCTAAATGCACTACTGCCCCTTCCCCACCTCTCTTCCCAAAAAACAGCACTTTTCCTATTCCTTTTCACCTACACATATAGGGTGGGCAAAAAAAAAAAAAAGTTTACAGACTGCCCAGCTTGGCCTGAGGTCTTGTGGATGGCACATGAACAATCACCTACTCAAGTCTAACAGCAGCTTTAGCACCGATTATGGTTCATGGCATAGCTAAGGTGCATGACAGCTGCCCATAGTACAGGCAGTTCATGAAACATTCAAAGTCCATAAAATGCGTGTCCATGTAAAGTAAGCTTAAATTATACTCCCACTCTTCGCTTTCTGCAAGAATGTAAGTCTGGAGACCTCTATAGTTCCAAATTACAACCTTTAAAAAAATGCATCATGGGAAACTGTCATTTACAGGACAATGAGGTCAACAAGTTGGGAAATGGTTGCATTCCAACTGTTCTAAAGAAACCAACCTATCCATTTATTGGTAACCCTCATTCACTGAGTGATTTAGCAGACTTAAATGGTATTTTAGGTTTACGGCACCAATGAAGAATCAGATTTACTGTGTAGCTCTTGGTTTCCTACTCTAAGACGTGAAACGTTCTCATTTTATCCTTTTATTATTTCCTCTCTGCAGTGTTGCTTCCATTTACTTTCATCCGTCTCTGCAGTTTGCAATGCACCATTTTCAGGCGAGGAGTCAGTCATCAGCTGCCGCAAGCTGTAACCTGTATGACTGATTAATGTTCTTACGGGTCAGTGTATTGGTGCTGCTGGAAAGAAGGCGGCTGTTTTAGCTAGGTATGTTTTCTTCAGTGAAGTGGGCAATTGAAAAGGTTCTGCTTCGGATTTAAAAAAAAAAAATATATATGTCTGAAAAACATCTCTGCTAAAGGAATAAGCAACGATAGTCAAAGAAAGGGCCATCATGACTGGTATATTAGTTCTGGATGGATAACAGCAGTTAAATCATTAGCCCTCCTTTATCTCTTGGGAACTCCAGTGTCAAATTCCAGTGCTGCCCATCTGCATTCATCTCCAGGAGGAAATCTTCTTGTTGCCATTTGGTTCTGTAGTTTACAATATAGTGGGGGCATTATCATTTCCTTGTTTATTTTGTTATGGTCTTTAAAACCCAACTGCAGGATAAGCAAATATTGTACAAATACAAAAGCCATGTGAATTCTTACATGAATCCTGGTGTGCTCTGTGTAGTAATCCAGTGTGAAGCCTTGCCTCTGTACAGGAGCTTCCTGTAATATAGACCAGTCACTGCTGCTCTCCCTCTTCTTATGCAGGTTAACTGGTCTTGTCTCCACCCCCTCCTGTAGTTTTCTACAGGCAGCCTGTAGTGGGTGGAGCATGCTGGGTCCCTCCAGAGACGATGTTCCTGCTATTTTTACAAGGTAATATTGGGGTTTGCAAAAATGTTTGGTGCACACAGTGTAGCTTTATATTCTTTTTTGGCTGTTGAGAAACATTTTTAAATAATGTTTGTGCCCAGAGTTCAGCTACAAAGAGTTGCCTCAGAGCTGGCAATACACGATCTTTGCTACTACTTCTTCCAGCCAAAAAAAGGAAGTTTTGTGCACCCCTTTGATCCTATTTTAAAGTGGATGTAAACCCAATTTTTTTTTTTTTTGCTGTCCCAATGTAGAGTATAAGATTTCCTATCATTTGTGCCAGGTCTTGCCACAAAGAGTTAATCCAGCTCTGAGCAATCCTCTTATTATTCAGTGAGATAAAACAGAGAAAAACCTGTGTCCGTTCTGCCCCCTTGCTTTGAGTGACAGGTTATTTACATATCTCGTGCACTAGCTTTAGACAGGCATTATTTTTTAATTCCCACCCCCACTCCTTTTCTGAAGTCACGTGGTTACTTTTCTGGATTTTGACTGGATGTTAGTGATCATAGCAGAAGGAATACACAGGAGAAAATGCATATTGACAAGGGGAGTGTAGAGGTGGGCGGGGAGTCTACTGACATCACGACTCCACCCACCGAGCTCCAGACAACAGATCCACCCACAGAATCTGCAGTTTTTCAGTTCTTATAAACAGACAGAGGGGAGACATTTGACAGGTAAGGATACATGCAGGAGGCATCTATATCCTTATAGATCAGCACCATGGCAGTAGTTTAGAAAGGATGAGAGTGGGTTTACATCCACTTTAATGTCGTTACTGAACTTTGAGGCCTAACCACACTTACCTCTTATCCTATACAAAACCTGCCTCGATGGGCAAAAAGGGGACACATAGAAGAGCCTTCTAAACTTCACACAACCAATTTTCGGCCATGGAACTTTGAATGAGGCATAATACAAAAGTCATAAAATATCAATTTATTGTACAAGGATTGGACACATGAATGTATAAAGTACACGTAAAAAATGTTTGGTATATCAAGCCAATGGGTTACATTATATATACTGTACATCAAGTTGGTATATTTTCAAGTACATGCTTTATATAACCAAGATGATTGCAATATGAAAGGAATGCATCTTGTAACTCGACGAGTTTCGTGAATACTTTCACTTCTTCAGGAGTAGATGCCTCCTACAACAGAACCCTATAAAACCATCTTGGAACTTCATAAAACGTTGCACCTCCAAATAGTGATCGCTGCTCAGTGTCTGACATGGGAGTAGAAGAAGGGGACCAAGACGCCAAATAGGAAAATAAAACAAATAAGGTGGCACAAGAGAGATCATGGCTGTGGTAAAAATTATATACCAAAAAAACCAACCTAGTATTTACAGGGGTGAGTGATGATTCTCCAACCAAACAGATCATGATCACAAATTGACGATGCAAGTTATTGCGAAACGCGTCGGGAGACTCCACTGCTGCCACTGAGTGTTTTGCAAAGCGCTACGTTCATGGATTGAATGTAAGTGTATTTACCCACATTTATTAAATATCCTTTACGGTATTACGCTATGTGCCCTCTCCTTTTTTCCTCCATGACTCCTATGTGAGCCATTTTACTATCCATCGGGCTTGGATATCTGGTGTCATCACTTGTTCCGGATTTTGGATATATATGTGTGCAGTGCCAACTGGGATCCCATATGTACGGATATACATATACCAAGCCTGTTTGACCCTACGGACGTACGTCTATTGGGTCCATTTCATCCGGTAAGCCTCCCCTCCATGTGGTGGTGGTTACGTTACAAGTCACTTGTTTTTTGAAAGGTCACCATTCTGTTTTGGAAGTTTCAGCAACATCCACGTTTTGGTCATCAGAGACTTTTTCTAACTTACTATTTTTCACAGTTGGACTCATTTATAGAATCTTTGTGATTTAAGTCATTTAGAGCACTGCACTTGGGTGTTATTTTTATTTTTACACATAGCGCTACATTTTTTGTATATTGTTTGTTTTTTGCCCTTCTCCACAGGTATTGTAGCTGCTTATATGTGTTAGTAGCGCGAATATTGTTTGTATTTATGATCACAAATTGTGCCTGAGAATCTATTAGGTCTCATGCACACTGGACGTTATAAAAATGCCAGTAGCATTAGCTATAGAATGAGTTTTTCCAGCATTTTTTTTTTTTAAACAAAATTATACTTACACAAAAGCTTAATGGCTCAAAAATACTGGTAAACACTGAATAGCAGCGTGTTTTGGCATTAGAGCTTTTTTACAGCTGAAAAACTCCTCTCAAAACCCACTAGTTCTGGGGGGGGGGGGGTTTCCAGCCAGAAAACGCCCCAGCCAAAAACTGCTGATAACAGCCTATGTGTGCATGTACACATAGGATAAAAAGCTGGAGAGTTTATTGGCTGCAGAAAAAAACATCTGAAGCCAAAAACAGCAGCTGTAAAAACATCCAATGTGCATGAGGCCTTAAAAGGTAGGCTTGTGGGGTTTGCTCTTAGGTAGGATTTTAAAAGTTTACTAAAAACTGGAAAATGCAAAATCTGGTGCAGCTGTGCATGGTAGCCAATCAGCTTTTTACTTCAGCTTGTTCAATTAAGCAAGAACCTGGAACCAGATGTTGCACTCTCCAGTTTTGAGAAATCAACCCCTTTGGCTTTAAAGCTTTCCGCGGTGTATGATAACATGGGCTGGCATGGTGGCAGCAGCACTCTAACCCCTAGGTGATTGATTTTAATGGGAGTTAATTTGATCCTAAAGGTCAGTTAGGGTCACATGAGAGAAGAAGATTCTGGGAATTCTGATGGGTCATTAGGAATAGGTAAATTAGGCTCCATGCACACTGGACGCTAAAAAAAGCTATAAAAAAACGCCAGTAGCTTTGCAGGGAGCCTTTCAACTTTTTTTTTGCATTTTTGCAATAGCGTTTTTCAGTGTCAACGTTTTTTAGCTTTTTTTCTCCAATGGATCAAAAAACGTTAAAAAAACGCTGGCGAGCTGCGTTTGAGCGTTTTGCATTTCTTTGCGTTTTTCCCGCAGAAAAACGGCACATTGAACGCAAATTTCTTGCGTTCAGAAAAAAGCACATAATCTCCACTGCTCATTAACGCTAAAAAACGTCCATGTGTGCATGGACACATAGCCTAACAGAGTGCAGATTATGGGCTTTTTAAAAAAAATAAAAAATTAAAAAAAATAAAATAAACGCCCAAACGCCAATAAACTGCAGGTTATGAGCTTCAGTGTGCATGGAGCCTAAAAGGTAACACGACCCCTCAGAATTTTCCAGAACCCCAAAGGGTCCGGAAAAAAAGGGACTGCCTGACAGGGTCTTTTTTTTTTGCAAAATCTTTTTTTATTGAAGTTTTTATTAGTACACAAAACTAGCCCACGCATGGGCCAAACATTTGCCCACGCAGGGGCCGTTCCTCTGTTGCCTGACAGGGTCTTTGCCAGTGAGTGTCCATCGCGAGGAGCTCCCCTCCCCTCCCCTCATCGTGGCTGGTTTATATGGTGGGTCTCTTTGGTTGCTATATCAAAGGGGACATATAAGAAGGTAAGAAATTGTAAAATGCTTGGTCAGCTGTGGTTGGGCTGAGTCGTTTAAAATATTTTGAGTATTTGGTTAAATAAAAAAAAAAGTTATGGTGTTTAACCACTTCCATACCGGGCCATTGTAAAATGACGCCGGCAGGAACCCTCTCTCCCTCCGGGTGGACGTCATATGACGTCCTGGGTTTGAGGGGGGATATCTGAATGATGCCTGCAGCTAGAGGCATCATTCAGATATCCTTGTTTTCAGCCGGCGATCCTGCGCACCATAAGAACGATCATAGTGGCGGTTCCACGGCTTGATCATTCTTATAGGTGGCGGGAGGGGACATCCCCCCCTCCCGCCGCCATCCGGAGCTTCTCCGGGCTCTCCCGTGCCATCGGGGACCCGGAGAGAATCGTCCGGCGCCAGTGGTGGGTCACATGACGAGCATAGAGATGACTGGTGACCAGATGGTCACCAGTCATCTCTGACTGCCGGAGGCCCGGGCGCGATGTGATGACGTCACGCCCGGGTCCTCAAATGTAAACAAAGCCGCGATTGCGGCTAGTAAGCATGAGATCAGTGAATTTTTTTTCACGATCTCATGCTTTCCAGCCTGGAGGAGAGATGTGGGGTCTTATTGACCCCGCATCTCTCAATAAAGAGGACCTGTCACATACATTCCTATTACAAGGGATGTTTACATTCCTTGTAATAGGAATAAAAGTGATCAAAAAAAAAAGTAAAAATAAAAAATAAGTAAAATAAAAAAATTATAATATATATATATTTTTTTTTTAAAATGCCCGTCCCCAATAGCTCACGCTTAGAAGCAAATGCACACGCAAGTCCTGCCCGCATATGTAAACGCCGTTCAAACCACATATGTGAGGTATCGCCGCGTGCGTTAGAGCGCGTGCAACAATTCTAGCACTAGACCTCCTCTGTAACTCTAACCTGGTAACCTGTAAAAATTTTCAAAGCGTTGCCTATGGAGATTTTTAAGTACCAAAGTTTGGCACCATTCCATGAGTGTGCGCAATTTTAAAGCGTGACAGGTTAGGTATCTATTTACTCGGCGTAACATAAGCTTTCATATTTTACAAAAAAATTTAGCTAACTTTACTATTTTGTTATTTTTTAATTCATGAAAACATTTTTTTCCCCAAAAAAAAAGGCGTTTGAAAAATTATTGCGCAAATACCGTGCAAGATAAAAAGTTGCAACGACCGTCATTTTATTCCCTAGGGTGTCTGCTAAAAAAAAAAAAAAAAAAAAACATATATAATATTTGGGGGTTCTGAGTAATTTTCTAGCAAAAGAATGAGGATTTGTACATGTAGGAGAGAAGTGCCAGAATAGGCCCGGTATGGAAGTGGTATGAAAAGTCCTGTATGGAAAGGGTTAATAAAGTAAATTTTTTAAGTTGATATTAAAACCAATAAACCAAGCCGTGGCCTGTTTGAATCCAATTTGTGTTTTATTCTTTGCATGTTTACTTGATTGAGCATACCCATTTCAAGTCCTTAAATCAGCTGCTGCTCTTGGCCAGTGATGGGACAAAAAGGAAACTCAGATTTCCCAGTAGTTACAAATCAGGACCAGCAGAGATGACTCTGAAAATGAAGTACAGCAACATGCATCTATGGATATACAGTACACCGAGTCATGGTGGAGGTATGTCTGTGTTCATGTCTTGGTACCTTGCTGATGACCATTTAAGGTCTATGGCTGGGAATGAGTAGGAGCCAAAGTAATGACCAACATTTACTGCTGAAGTATTAAAGACACATTGGGGAAGATTTACTAAAACTGGAACGCTCAGAATCTGGTGCAGCTCTGCATGGTAGCCAATTAGCTTCTAACTTCAGCTTGTTTAATTAAGCTTAGACAAAAAAACCTGGAAGCCGATTAGTTTCTATCCACAGCTGCACCACATGTTGCACTCTCCAGTTTTAGTAAATCTCCCCCATTAAGTTTTGCATCAGATCCCTGGCCTTTTCAGTCCATAGTGACTAGAATACTTACATAATACCCATCTGTCATGTCAAAAACACACACAGTGACCAGTCACATGACAAAATGCCCCTCTCAGCTGTTACAGAACAGACGTTCAAGGAAGGCCGATCAGTGACTATGCTTGAACTCTGATTCCTCCTCAGTAGGTGACCAGTTACAATGAAGCAGCGTTGTTCTGTGGAATTATTACTTTTTAATCAAATTTATTAAATGGGGGTTGAATGGTGGGGTTGGTGGATTTAGCTATAAAAATGGTCTATAGGTCTGCTTTGAAAAATAAAGGACTGGCATACTTGTTCTTGGTCAGTGACTCAAGACGTATTGAAGCCACTTGATCAGCATGACAGCCAAGGGAATGGCGTTTTCATATGTAGAGGAGTCAGCAATGGCAGCTCATATTTCTCTGCACATTTCCTTCAGGCCATCATATACGGCACAACCAGTCTGGAGCTACTGAAACTATTGTAACTATAAGCAGCTGATCCAGATTAATATAGTCTGTTTACAACTGCAGTAAAACCTTAGAATGCTGAACAAGACATTTAATAGAGGAAACTTAGGACACACGCTACCCCGCGGGTCACTGGGTCACCAGTTAACACATAGTAACTCTAAGCTTGGTCCTAGAACGCAATGAAGGACATGAATTGCGACTGCCCAATCCAGTATTATAAACAGTGAAAGTCTCACGTAGATTCATTTGGAAAACTGCTAACATGGTTTCAAGTTACTTTCCCGTGACTTGTACATCTGGCTTTAATTTAATCCATTATGTAAACATACTGTAAGCTTCATCTATAAAAGCCATCTTATGGTCAGCATGAAAACAAATAGATTAAGCAATAAAAATTAAAATGCATCAGCTAGATAGGTTTAAATAGAAAGCAATGCATTTAGTGTTTACAATGGATTTGTATACAGCAGGATAACAGGGGGCCATGGCTGTGGGAAAGTGCAAAGCTGCACACAGAGTAAACTGGTGGCAATGCTATGCACTCTTAAGCTGGCCATACACAGCTAGTTTTTCAGCCAGCCAGATTCCTCCACAACACGGTAAATGGCGGAATGCTCCCTCCCCCCGCCGACACTGGCCACTGTCACAATACACTAACCAGTGGCTGCAGTGAGCGATAGGACATTTTCCAACATGGCCTTTCAACAAAAGTCAACTTCTGTCGAGCAGGGTAGCTCACACATCAGCTGAAATTTGGTGGCTCCAGCTGGGACAGTCAGGGCAGCTATTAGAAATTATGGGGCCCCATACAGCCTACCTGACGGGGCCCCCTTCGACCACACCCTTGACTCCACCCCTGTCCCCACCCCTAACCCCCGGATCAAAACAAAAAGGCAGGTTTGTTGCCGTTGACACATGCATGCGGGGCCAAAATGTGCATTCGCAATTGCGCATAAGCATTTTGTTAAAAAAAATTACATTGTATCTTTTATTTATTTTTTGCTTTCACGAGGAATGAATAACATCCCTCGTGATAGCAGGGCCATGACAGGTCCTCTTTTACTTTGTGCAGAATCACTGGGGCTAAAAAATTATATGTGTAAAGTAGCAGCTCATCAGCATTACAATCATCATCACAGGCAGCACAGTAAGCAGGGGCTCCATCATGGCTGTATGTGACATGGCTGTTTGCCGACTTTGTTAACTTATGGCTGTACTGTATATAACAGACTGTAACACAGCACAGCCATAACAAAGTCAGCAGCCATGAGACACAGAGCCCTACTTACTGTGCTGCCTGTGAAGACTGTTGTAATGCTAATGATAACCTGCTGTGTCGTGAGTTCTATTCTAAGGACACAGTGAGGATTCTATGCTTTATTCTATCTTTACTCACTGTGTCCATTGCAGCCAGGCTCTCCTTCCTGTTCCCTGTTGGCCTCCTCGCATCTCAGCATCACTCAGTATCACTCCGCCGGCTGGGACTAATTGAGTAGCGGTTGGGCTGCATATACATCCGCCCCCGAAAATTAAGAAATAGTCCCTCCTCTGTGCGCACCTGGGCCCCTCTGTTGACTTGATGGGGCCCAGGAAAATGGTATAACCCCGCTCCATAAAACAAGTAGGAGCGGGGAAGAAGTTTACCAAGCTCGTTTTTTTATTTTTTTATTTAATACAGCAATGAGCTGTAATGCTGGCCGGGCCCCTCTATGCAGCTGATAGGGCCGGGCCCCGTACAACAGGGCTTGTTGTACTGCCCTATCAGCGGCCCTGGGGACAGTGTCCAGTCATCTTTAGATGTTGATTTATAAAGAAATTTGCATAACCAGTTCCATATCGGGCCATAGTAATACGACACCAGCAGGAACACTCTCCCATCCCGGGTGGACTTCATATGACGCTCTCCCGTTCTCGCCGCTGTTCTCGTTCCTCATTGCAACATCATCTTTTATATTTTCCCAAAAACTTGGGGTATTTTTTTTTTCTTAATTTAATTCATTTATGTATATTTAAAAAAAAAAAAAAAAAAAAAAAAAAAAAAAAAAAAATCGCGTTTGAAAAACTGCTGCGCCAACACTGTGCGACATAAAAAATTGCAACAATCACCATTTTATTTCCTAGGGTGTCTGCTACAAAATCGTATAATGTTTGGGGTGATAAGTAATTTTTTAGCAAAAAATGCTGATTTAAAACTTGTAAACAAAAAGTGGCAGAAAGGGCCTGGTCTTCAAGTGGCATTTTTTATTTTATAGCTACAAAAAGTTGGAAAACAACGTTCCAGGTACCCTACTTACAATTTACCCACAAAATTATACAAAACGCTCCTGGATGTCATATGAAATGGAAGCAGGGACTGTCTTTATCCCATTTCTGCTGTAGTACAATAAAACTCCCAGATAGGCAACGGAAATTAGCTAACATAATAATACGCAGTTACTGCGCTCTATGCACTCACTTGTCGTTTTATGTCAAGGTCAGAATTTTAGCCACTGCAGCTGGTAACCAGGTGTGCCCGAGCACTCGCTGTACTTAGACCTTTGCCAATAGGGAAATTCACTTCAGCATTCATTAAATGCATGCACAATATAAGTAATACCAGACAAAACAGATATGCCCCAGCTTGTGACCTAGGATAACCTCAGCTACGTTATTCTAATAATAATTACTATGATCTGTATGGAATACATCTCAAACACCGCTCATCACATGGAGCAAGTCTGTGTAATCTCCCGGGCATTTTAGCTGAATAAGCAACTTAGGGATTGAAGCAAAGAGCCACGACAGTGAGATAATAGTAAATGTGAACCAATTACAGCCACAAAGAAGGCGTCTAATGTCTCTTCTAGTTCTATGACAGCCAGGAACACCGTGACCATGCACATTCCTTCTAAGCAGCACCACCACCAGGTACCATTCTGATTTCAAATGTTTTATTTATGATGCAATATTTCAACTACTAGTATAACCACACGTGGGTTCTATTATCTTCCAAAAATGTATGGGGTTTGAATTATGGTACTATGCACAACTCTGGACAGTTGGCTTTTAGCCGAAAACTACAGCACAGTCTAACTGCAGGTCAAACGTGTGGAGTACTCGTACCCGATTCTCGCTGCTAAACAGCTTTCACAATATACAAAAATCAAAAAAAATGATGGGGTTAACTTTACGGTTTATTTTTTTTCCCCTTTTATTCATTGAAGTGTATTTTTTCCCCCCAAAAAAAATTTGCATTTGAAAGACCACTGCGCAAATAAAATGTGACATAAAATATAGCAACAACCGCCATTTTAGGGTCTCTGTTTAAAAAAAAAAAAAATGTATATATATATATATATATATATATATATATATATATATATATATATATATACACACACACACACATATATACATACACACATTATATATATATATATATATATTGTGACAGCAGGAAGGTAAAGTCACCTGGTTGCATCCAGGGGGGTAGATATATTTCTCCCAGATTCAGGCTTTATGCTGACTTATACAACTAGGGAGGGAGTTGATGAAGCCCAGCTGAGGCTAGTGGGCTCATGGATGACTCATACCTCTAGGGAGAGGGCTGGGCGTCGTGCAGGCAGGGAGTTGATGACACCAGCTGAAGCCTGTCAGTTCGTTTAAGGCCTCTATAAAAACTCCCAGCTTCATTAGATGTTAGCTCATGCCTGGACCCAGACCTGTGTGGACTGTCTAGGGAGAGTGAACCCCTGTGCGGTGAGGCAAAGCCTGTGTGGCTATTTGTTTGGACTTTTACTAAACCAGGGACTTAGGGACTAGGACAGCACCAGGCTGATCCCAGTTGTTAGTTTAGGAAACCTGCATGTTTAGTCAGAGGTCAAACTGACCAGGATTTATTTTGTTTATGTTTCTTTTTGGCTTTGCTGTGTTTTTGTCACTGTACATAGAGAAATAAACCGCACCTTTTGATTTTGAAAACCACAACCTCCGTCTGCTGGCCCTGTTTTTGTGTGGGGAGCCCAACCAGGGGGTCACACACACCCGCTACTGAGTTAACCCCCTCACAGTTGGTGGAGAATGCGGGCAGTTTTTTTTAAGCCAGCATGGAGGAGATACTGAAACAGCTGGCTCTAGCAAATGCCAATCAACAGCAGACAAATGCAGGTTTGCAAAGGAGCCTTGCAGCCCAGCAGCAAGCTCATCAACAAGCCCAGCAGCAATCTGAGGCCCGCTTCATAGACCTGTTACAGAAGCAAGAGCAGAGACTACAACAAATGGAAGCAGTAATGCAGCAACGTCTGCAGACCAGTGAGGAAAGCCGTCCCACTAATACCGCGTCCTTTGGGGTGAGTCGTTTATTGACAAAAATGACTGGAGAGGATGATCCAGAGGTATTTTTGACCACATTTGAAAGGACTGCTGAAAGAGAAAAGTGGCCTGAGGAGCAGTGGGCTGGACTGGTGGCTCCTCTGTTAACTGGTGAATCGCAGAAGGCTTACTATGACCTAGAGCCTGACCAAGCAAAAGACTATGTGATGCTAAAAGCTGAAATATTGGCAAGGCTGGGTGTCACCCTGGCTGTCCGGGCTCAGCGTGTGCATAACTGGACTTTCCAGCTTGGAAAACCCCCCAGGTCTCAAATGTATGATCTCATTCACCTGAGCAGGAAGTGGCTACAGCCAGAGACTTTGTCCGCACCAGAGATTGTGGAACGTGTTGTAATGGATCGGTTTTTGAGAGCTCTTCCTACTGCCATCCAAAAGTGGGTAAGCCATGGAGACCCAGAGACGGCCGGTGGTCTTGTGGATTGTGTAGAGAAATACTTGGCTACAGAGAACCTGACGGCCTCTTCCAGAGACTCTCGGACTTTCCACCCTAAGACCAGACCATCCCCAGGGGCGGATAAGAGGACTCCAAGGGGTGAGGGTGGAGAGAGTGAGAGGGTGGGAGCTCTACCCAAAGTTTGGCGAGAACAGCCTGGGAAGTCAGGGGCTCAAGAGGCAGCCAAAAGGATTGTTTGCTACCGCTGCCGGCAAGCGGGACATATTGCAGCAAATTGCCCGGTTGTGGAGGAACCCATGCAATGTGACTTTCTGACGGACAGACGTCAGTCGCTGTGTGCGACAGTCGCATGCACTGCCATTCGGGGAACTGAGAAACATTTATGCAAAATGTGTATTAATGGTAGAAATGTTGTGGTATTACTGGATTCAGGTAGCCTTGTGACCCTGATAAAGGCTGAATTAGTTAAAACAGAGGTCTCTGGGAATAGCAAGGTAGCTGTTATTTGTGTGCATGGGGACACCCGAGAGTATCCAGTGACTACAGTGCGTTTCGAGACCCCCAAAGGTACCCTCTCTCATCCAGTGGGGTTAGTATCTCAATTACCGCATGATGCCATTGTGGGAAGAGATTTTCCGAAGTTCTGGGAACTGTGGGATGATCCTGAGCCCCCCACTGGTGCCCCTATGTACCAGGAATGTGATAGCCAGAACTCCTCTGAGAGTGGTGAGGACTCTCCAGAATTTCCCTTGTCAGTATTGGCAGGGGAGACTCAAGAAACTGGAGAGGAGCCCACCTCCTCAGACGAAAACCTACCGTCTGTGGAGTTTTCTGATCTGGAGGTTCACAGGGAAAATTTTGCCACAGAACAGTTAAAAGACCCCGCCCTAATAAAGGCACGGGAAAACGTAGTGGAAATAGATGGCGAGTTAGTGAACCCAGATAATACCTGCACTTACCCATACTTCAGCGTAGAGAAGGACCTACTGTATCGGGTGGCAAAAAGGGCAGAAGAAACCGTTGAGCAGCTTGTGGTGCCCAAACCTTACAGGAAGTTGGTGTTGGAGTTGGCCCATGGGCACATTCTTGGAGGTCATCTGGGGACAGAGAAAACCCGAGAGAGGGTATTACAGAGATTCTATTGGCCGGGGGTGATGAAGGACGTAGAAAATTATTGTTCCTCCTGCCCTGTGTGTCAGAGGTCGGCCCCGATGCCACATTTCCCTCTACCCATCATTGAGGTCCCGTTTGAGAGAATCGCAATGGATTTGGTAGGTCCTATAATCAAGTCCGCTAGGGGGCACCAGTACATATTGGTTATAATGGACTATGCCACCCGTTATCCAGAAGCGATCCCTCTCAGAAATACCTCGGCCAAAACCATAGCCAAAGAGCTATCTCTTGTTTTTAGCCGGGTGGGTATTTGTAAAGAACTGCTTACGGACCAAGGTACACCCTTTATGTCCCGGGTTATGAAAGAGCTGTGTAAATTGTTCAAAGTGACGCAATTGCGTACATCTGTGTATCACCCCCAAACCGATGGGCTGGTTGAAAGATTCAACAAAACCCTAAAACAAATGTTGAAGAAAGTGGTGGATAGAGATGGAAAGGATTGGGACTGTCTACTTCCTTATTTGATGTTTGCTATTAGGGAGGTGCCCCAATCCTCTACGGGATTCTCCCCCTTTGAGTTACTGTATGGGAGACACCCAAGAGGGCTGTTGGATATTGCCAAGGAAACTTGGGAAAGTGAGAGTTCTCCCCACAGGAGTGTGATTGAGCATGTCGCCCTGATGCAAGATCGAATTGCACAGGTAATGCCCATCGTGAAGGAACATTTGGCCCAAGCGCAGTTGGCACAGCAGAGAGTGTACAACCGTGGAGCAAAGACCCGTACCTTTTCCCCGGGGGATAGGATATTGGTACTTGTCCCTACGGTTGAAAGTAAATTCCTTGCCAAATGGCAAGGCCCCTACGAGATAATGGAAAAAGTGAGCGAAGTGAATTACAAGGTCAGACAACCAGGAAGGCGAAAGCCCGAACAGATATATCACGTTAATCTGTTGAAAGCCTGGAGGGATAGAGAGTCCCTAGTCGCAGAAACTTGGTCACCAGCTCAAACTGGTTGCGTGATTCCGGAGGTTGGAATAGCAGCCACCTTGTCACAACCCCAACAACAGGATGTTAAGGAGTTTGTGCTTCGCAACAAGGAGGTGTTCTCTGAGCTGCCGGGACAAACATCTGGGGTAGAGCATGATATTATTACCCCGCCCGGTGAAAGGGTGAAGTTAAAACCCTATCGGATCCCAGAGGCCCGTCGGGAGGCAATACGGGAGGAAGTACAGAAAATGCTGAACTTAGGGGTGATAGAGGAGTCCCAAAGTGATTGGTCTAGTCCCATTGTGTTGGTGCCTAAACCGGATGGGAGCTGGCGATTTTGTAACGATTTTCGTCAGTTGAACAAAGTTACAAAATTTGACACCTACCCCATGCCACGTATAGATGAGTTGATCGACCGGCTGGGAACAGCCCGATACATGACGACTCTTGACCTCACAAAAGGGTATTGGCAAATTCCCCTGGCCAAGTCGGCCAAAGAGAAAACCGCATTTGTAACCCCAGACGGGGCGTTCCAATATAAGAGAATGCCGTTCGGGTTACAGAATGCGCCGGCCACATTCCAGCGGAAAATGGACCAGATACTGAGGCCCCATCGGAAGTATGCTGCGGCTTACCTGGATGACGTAATTGTCCATAGCACAGATTGGGCCTCACATCTGCCAAAAGTGCAAGCAGTCCTAGACTCTATCCGGGAAGCGGGGTTTACGGCTAACCCCAAGAAGTGTACCATTGGGCAGGAGGAGGCCAAATATCTTGGGTACACCATTGGCAGGGGAGTGATAAAACCCCAACTCAACAAAGTCGAGGCCATCCAGAGTTGGCCACGTCCCAACAGCAAGAAGCAGGTACGGGCCTTTCTGGGAATCGCGGGTTATTATCGGCGCTTCATTCCCCACTTTGCTTCTAAGGCTGTGCCCCTAACCAACCTGACGAAAGGGAAAGGGTCGGTCATGATTAAATGGACCCCCGAGGCTGAGGCAGCATTCCAATTCTTGAAACAAGCCTTATGTAGCCAGCCAGTGTTGTACTCACCCGACTTCTCTAAAGACTTTGTCGTACAAAGTGATGCGTCAGATGTGGGGTTAGGAGCAGTATTGTCCCAGGTCTGGAACGGGGAAGAGCACCCAGTCATTTACCTCAGCAGGAAGTTGAAGTCCCATGAGGTAAATTACGCCACGGTTGAAAAGGAGTGTTTAGCGGTGAAGTGGGCTCTAGATTCCCTTCGGTACTATCTGCTAGGTAGGCACTTTGACATGGTTACGGATCACGCTCCGTTAAAGTGGATGGCTCAAAACAAGGAGACAAATAGAAGAGTGAATAGGTGGTTCCTGGCCCTACAGGAATTCAACTTCACAGTAAAGCATCGCCCTGGCGTTCAAATGGGGAATGTGGATGCTTTGTCTCGAGTACATGAATGCCTGATTGCTGGTGTTCCAACCCCAAGGTTAAAACAAGAGGGGGGGGTATGTGACAGCAGGAAGGTAAAGTCACCTGGTTGCATCAAGGGGGGTAGATATATTTCTCCCAGATTCAGGCTTTATGCTGACTTATACAACTAGGGAGGGAGTTGATGAAGCCCAGCTGAGGCTAGTGGGCTCATGGATGACTCATACCTCTAGGGAGAGGGCTGGGCGTCGTGCAGGCAGGGAGTTGATGAGACCAGCTGAAGCCTGTCAGTTCGTTTAAGGCCTCTATAAAAACTCCCAGCTTCATTAGATGTTAGCTCATGCCTGGACCCAGACCTGTGTGGACTGTCTAGGGAGAGTGAACCCCTGTGCGGTGAGGCAAAGCCTGTGTGGCTATTTGTTTGGACTTTTACTAAACCAGGGACTTAGGGACTAGGACAGCACCAGGCTGATCCCAGTTGTTAGTTTAGGAAACCTGCATGTTTAGTCAGAGGTCAAACTGACCAGGATTTATTTTGTTTATGTTTCTTTTTGGCTTTGCTGTGTTTTTTGTCACTGTACATAGAGAAATAAACCGCACCTTTTGATTTTGAAAACCACAACCTCCGTCTGCTGGCCCTGTTTTTGTGTGGGGAGCCCAACCAGGGGGTCACACACACCCGCTACTGAGTTAACCCCCTCACAGTGTATATATATATTAGCGCTACCCCCAATTAAGAGAGCCGCTGATTTGATTTCAGGCCCTGCACACAGTACCGCCAACCCCCGGCAATCTTACTCGACCCACTCTGGCAGTCAGTCTAAGGTTAAACTCCTATCACTCTCAGGTGTATTATACTTAATAATCTCTAAACAGTCAGACAACACACTGAGGCAAGAATATAAAATATATATATATGCTTTACTGGTAATGAAGGATTCAAGGTATAACATGCAACATATACATGGAACTGCAGAGCCCTACATCAATCAAAGTACTAGGTGCAGCACAGTAATATGGCGCCGCGCAGTGTCCACCACGCGGAGCTATTATGGCGTGCGTTCGCCTATGGCGCAGTAACACAAACTTTCTAAACTCCCCCTAAGTCAGGCCTGACATGGAATGGAACTGAGTCTCTTTCCCCTAGGAAAGGAAGGTTTCTTCACCGGCCAGCTTTCGTTGGTGCACTTAAAGAGATAACCATTTGTAATCCACATTAGGTGTTAACTTGAAATAACAGGGCAAAAACGGGGGGGGGGGGGGTAGATACTTCATTCAACTCTGTCCCGCTACCGGACCCCCCAAGAAACACTGGTGAGCGAACAGCGGGCCTAGGCAGTCTACAGGCCTGAACACAACTCAGTCTATTGATATGGGCAGGTGCCCGCTCACCACTCCAGGCGCGATCCCAGCCTGGGACTTCCACCTCCTGTGTGTCGCACACAGCGTCTGCTCCGATCGAGTCCTCGATCTAACTCACGTCCTATCACGACGGGTCAGGATCCACCCAGGCTCCGCAGTATGGTGGAAGGCTCTTCGGACTTCAAGCCCTGCTTCACAGCCGATCCGCACAGGATGACTTGTCACTTGACGCGCCGAGTCCCAAGAGAGCGAGCTCCGCCTCGCCTCCCACTTAAGTAACCCCTCCCATGAGTCTCTGCGGTGGAACCTCCGCCCTCGGCCCGAATGGGGTTCTGGGTAACATAGTCCTGGGCCTTAGAAGAGACCCCGCTACACATATATATATGTGTATACGTGTGTGTGTGTGTGTGTGTGTGTGTGTGTGTGTGTGTGTGTGTGTGTGTGTGTGTGTATATATATATATACACACACACACACACACACACACACACACACACACACACACACATATACACACACACACTATTATATAAATAAAATGTTTGGAGGTTCTAAGTAATTTTCTAGCAAGTGTCAGAAAAAGGTTTAGTCTTTAAGTTGTTAAACTGACCTCATTTACAGACCGAAGTTCATCCATTTGATCTAAAAGGAGAAGATACTTTGTTTATACTTATCTCCCAGCGCTGACAATGTTGATAAACTTTTGCCTGTTTTTTTTTTTTGGACAGCCGAGTGAGAAGAGAACGTCTCTGCACTTACATGAATGAATAGTGTAAATGCTGCATAGAGATCGTGAGGGGGGTTGAATCAAGATTGTGATATTTTTTTTTAACGATTAATCGTGCAGCTCTACTGTGTGTAGCGTGGGACAGTAGTATGAAAAATACAGTAATCAGTACAGAACAGTGTTTACAGTAGAGTGGTGTGAAATACAAAGTGGTGTACAATAAAGAATGTAGCTAAAATTCCTATGGCATAACGGGAATAGTACAGCAGCCAAGCAAACTCAAAAAGGAAAAAAACACCTACAGGTCCCCAGGCATAGCTGCAGTTTATGAACAGAAGAAGTGAGGACATTAGATTTACAATTTTCTCAGAAAAATCATTCATTCAAAAAAAAAAAAAAAAAAAATATATATTTATTAGAAAAAAAAAAAGCACGTGTATTAGGCACAGGAAGTATGAATGACAACTAGTAACTAGCCTGGAGTTTGGCTTTAAGGCAAGCTCCGCTACATTTTTTTGCTCAGTTTGAAATGCACAAGTATAATACAGGTTTACTTTAAGAAAATTACAGGTGGTAAGTGATGGAGTATTAGTGAACTATATAATTTACTTCACTGTCTATCAACTGCTCTCCTTTAGTGCTCACTCTTCAAAGCAATAAATCCCCAATGTCTGCGTTTGCTGTTAAAATAACCATCCTTGTAATGGAGATACAGATCATTATTTGTACATATTTGCCAACAACTTATTAGCTAAACTGATACCCACGTGTGTTAGACTCAGCCTTAGATTACAAATAATTACACAGTCAAAACAAATTGCGCATTTCCTGACTGGCATAGAGCTACGAAAGTCATTTGGGAATTTTTTTTCTTTTGGATACAAGTAAAAATAGGATTTTTTACTCACCATAAAATCCTTTTCTCTGAGTTCATGGACGGACACAGCTTCCTATTGACAAGTGGGTATTATCCTTCATTTAGGAGCGACTAGGCAAAAAAAAAAAAAAAAAAAACCCTTTTAAAAAGTGTTACACATCACACCTTCTACAGTACCGCCCAGGGGGCAGACCCTCTGGGTATATCCCCTCTCTCTGCACCTCGCAGATCAGTTCGTCAAAAAGCAGTACAAACTTAAACAAAAAGGAGGGGTGGGTGCTGTGTCCGTCCATGAACTCAGAGAAAAGGATTTTACGGTGAGTAAAAAGTTCTATTTACTCTTTCGTTCAAGGATGGACACAGCTTCCTATTGACAAGTGGACGTCCCAAAGCAGTGTCAAAAACGAGGGGTGGGAACAGCATAAAAGTAAACTTTACCCCAAAACTAAAATAGAGCTCCTCCAACAGAGGAGTTGCAACTCTAAACAGCCGCCTGCAAAACTTTGCAGCTGAAAAACATCCGAAGATGCACCTACATCAACCTTGTAGAATTTAGTGAAAGTGTGAGCGGACAACCAAGTCGCCACTTTACATAATTGGGAAACAGACACTTGATGTCGGAAAGCCCAAGAGGCACCTATTGCCCTGGTTGAATGCGCCATGACAGGAAAGGGGAGCGCCTGACCCTTTAAGGCGTAAGCCTGTATTACTATCTGTCGGCTCCACCTCGAGATGGTGGCCGACGAGACTGCTAGGCCCTTCTTGGGACCAGCCACCAAAAAGGAATAGTGAGTCTGACTTCCGGAATGAAGTAGTGGCAGATAGGTATACTCTCAAAGCTCAGACAACGTCAAAGGAATGCAACGCCAACTCCTTAGGATTCGACGGATAAGGACACAAGGATGGAAGTACAATGTCTTCATTGAGATGAAAGGCTGAAACAACTTTTGAAAGAAAGGAAGGCTGCGGACGCAGCACCACCTTATCCTTGTGGAAGATCAGATAGGGAGCCTTGCATGACAAGGCTGCCAGCTCAGAAACCCGTCTGACGGGACAGCCACCAAAAAGACCACTTTGAGAAAGTGTCAACAAGGGAATTTCCCTGATATTTTCAAACGGTGACTTCTGAAGTACCGAGAGGACCAGGTTCAAGTCCCACGGAGGTAGCCAGGGGTCGCTGAAAAAAAGATGGCCAGGGCAGATATCTGTCCCTTAATAGTACTTAAGGCAAGCCTTTGGTCCACCCCCACGCTGTAGGAACAGCAGGATTCTGGAAACCAAATAAGTACGCGGGTGCCACTTCATTTTCTCACACACAGGGAAATGTAGGCCTTCCAAGTGCGATGATAAACCCTCCTAGAGGATGGCTTCCGAGCACTTCTCATATTAGAGATTACTGAATCTGACAGACCCCGGTCTCTCAGTACCTGGTTCTCAATAGCCATGCCGTTAAAGCCAGTGACCGTAAAGCAGGATGGAGTATGGGACCTTGCGACAGCAGGTCCTCCCGTAGTGGTAGGCTCCAGGGGATGTCTGCTACCAGACGTACTAGATCAGCGTAGCAAGGACGCTGAGGCCAATCTGGAGCAATCAGGATCGTTGGAATTCCCTCTGCCTCCACTACGAAGCAGATGAGGAAGAAGCCTCATGGGAGGGAAGGCATAGATTAGCCGATACTGACCCCACGATGCTACCAACGTATCCGTTGCATCTGCCCATGGGTCCTTTGACCGGGCCACAAACCTCAATACCTTCCGATTGAGTCGGGACGCCAGGAGATCTACGTCTGGCGTGCCCCATCATTGACAGAGGAGCTGGAACACATTCGGGTGTAAGGACCATTCTCCTTGGTCCAGCCTTTGGCGACTCAGGTGCCAGTTCTCCACACCCGGAATGTACACGGCCGACAGTGCCGTTACGCTCCTTTCTGCCCACCTCAGGATGCAAGCGACCTCTGATGCTGCAGCTGAGCTTCTTGTTCCTCCTTGATTGACATATGCCACTGCTGTGGCATTGTCTGACTGGACGCCCTTGAAGCCTCTGAGACCATTTGAAGAGGCACAGCCTGATCGCCCGGAGTTCCAGGACATTGATCGGCAGGCGGAATTCCTCCGGGGTCCAGCGACCTTGCATCGACTGAACACCCCAGACTCCCCACCCCCCCCCAACCTGTAAGGCTGGCATCCGTCGTGATCACCATCCAAGCAACAGGAAGGAATGACTTCCTGGCCAGAAGTGCCGGTGATGTCAGTCACCATACCAGGAAAGTCCTGACTAGATGGCTTACCCGGATTTGATAATCCAGGGATGATGGGCATCTGTCCCATCTGGATAGAATTTCATTCTGTAACACCCGAGTGTGATATTGAGCATATGGGACCGCCTCGAAGGAGGCTACCATGACGCCCAAGACTCGCATGCAAAAAACGGAGTGACGACCAACTCTTGGATGTCAGCTGCCACACCGCAGCCCGAAGGGTCTGCAACTTTTCCACAGGGAGGAAGACCCTTGCCTCTGAGGAATCCAGAATCAACCCCAGATACACTAGGCGTTGAGTCGGCACCAATACTGACTTTTGCGTGTTTTGCACCCAACCACAGTCGGAGAGTCCGACAGGTTATAGACACGCTTATCTCTAATTCTGAGCTTGAAGCGGCCCTCAGAAGGTCGTCCTAGTAGCCCACGATAGCGATGCTCAGCTGTCTTAGAAGGGCCAGAACCGGGCGAGCACCTTGGTGAACACCCTGGGTGCCGATGTCAGGCCAAACAGGAGGGCCACAAACTGATAGTGGTCCTCCAACTGCGAAGCGCAGAAACCTCTGGTGTTTGGAGTATATGGGAACATGTAGGTATGCGTCCTTGATGTCCAAGGACGCCAGAAAGTCCCCTGGATGGAGAGCTGTGACTACAGATCGAACCGACTCCATCCGGAATCTTTGTACTTTCACAAAGAAATTGAGGGCCCTGAGATCCAAGATTGGACGGACCCCATCCTTCTTTGGCACTACGAACAGATTCAAGTAAAAACCCTGAAATCATTCCTGCTCTGGGACAGGAATGACCACCCTACGTTCCAGCAGACCCTGAACCGCCCCATACAGGGCCTCCCGACGGGTCGGCTGTTGCTGGAGGTTGGAGGGAAAGAATCTTTGCGGTGGACAAGAGAGGAACTCTATCTTGTAGCCTGAGGAAATTACTTTTCAAACCCACCGGTCGGAGATCAGAGATGTCCATAGAGTCGCGAAGACGCCCCCCACCGGGAGATGGGTGGGGGCAGACCTTCATGCGGATGCAGATTTGTCCGCAGGCTTGTTGGGTTTTGCGGAACCAAGGATGCTTTTGTCCCTGAACAGGCGCTTTATCGGCCTGGGGTCTTTTACCTGCCGCCCTGGGCGGACGAAAAAAACATTTGTGTGTAGTAAAGGAGGGCCCTTGCCTCTGGCGTGGCTCCTTACCCTTCCTGGATTGCGGAAGCAACGTGCTCTTACCTCCTGTGGCATCTTTAATGATGTTATCTAGAGAGGCCCCAAAAAGTCTGTCGCCTTGAAGGGCAGATCCAACAGGGCCTTCTTGGAAGATTGGTCCGCAGACCAGCACTTTAGCCAGATCAGGCGGCGTAATGCTACTGCATAAACCGAGGCTCTAGACAGCAAGGGGATAGTATCCATGTCTGACTCGCAGACAAACCTAAGGCCCTGTACCAACTGGTCGGCCAAAGCTACCTCATTAGGATGAGCCTCCCGCTCTTTTAACCCCTGGAGTAGCAACTTTGCCCACTCAGTAAGTGTCTGAGACACTAAAGCCTCAGCCAATGCCGGGCACACAGCTGAGCCTACCACTGTGTATAGGTAGCGAGCGAGTGCTTCAGCCTTCTTATCCACAGGGTCCTTGAAAACAGGAGCCCCTTCCACTGGAATTGTGGTAACTTAAGTCTGGACACCGGAGGGTCCACTATCGGGGGGAGGTCAATTTTTTCAGGAAACTCTCCTCAAAGGGGTACCGCACCGCAAAATTCTTTGGGGCTGAAAAGACCCTCAGTGGGTTTTCCCACTCCTTGTACAAAAGCTTATCAAGATAAGACACACAAGAAAACACCTTAGCAGTGCGGGCCAGTTTACAGAACCCAAAGGGGATCGGTGTCTCCGCTGCTTCTGCAGCATTCTCCAATTTTAGCGTATCCCGCACTTCAGTGATAAGGTCAGATACCAAATCCTTTTTGCGTGCTGACCTGGACCTGGAGTCAGTCTCACTGTCCGATTGGTCATGGTCTGCAGTCTCTGAAGCATCAGAATCTGGGCCATGAGCCACAGCTGGGCCTGGTTCTGCATCAGAATTATCCCCAGAAGATGGCTGGGGACGGGGGCGTTTACCACCCCCCGTGTTCCCATGAGCTGCTTCCACCTTGGCAACAAAAGCCTCCAGGATTTCCAACATAGTGTCCACAGATACATCAGGGGCACCAGTTGCTAACTCAGGTGTTTCAGGGAAGAAGACGTCTGCTTGTGACGTCATGCTGACCCACGCACTTGACACCCACAGGGACTCCAGGCAAGGTATCAATGGGCCACCCTCCTAGCACTTAGAGAGATGCAGGGTCTCCCAGAGGGCTCACCACCCCTAGAAACGGTACCGCTATTGCTGCCATCTGCTCCCGCCTGAGATGCTCTCCCACCGCTGTCTGTGTTAGTCTGATCCTTATCAGCGTTTCTCTGTATGTTATTTTGCGCTAGTGAAATGCAACCTAGAGCCCGAGGACTTCTAAAAAATTGCCGCCAAGCAGCCGTATTGAAACCAATGTGGGCTATACGAAAATGGCCGCCGAGCCATTATATATACACATACAGGCATGAACCATGAGAAAAAATGGCCGCTGAGCAGTCGATAGAGACCAAAAGCGGGCGCGAACCACAAGAAAATGGCCGCCGGACAGTCACCAGAGGCCAAACTGGCGTGGACCACCAGAAAATGGCCGACAGCATGGAGGGAGAAGGCACACACAGGAAAGCAGAAAAATTAAATTTTTAATGACATCTACAGCGCAGCCCCGCTCCAGATGGAGCCCCCTAGGTGACCCCCAGCACCCAGCAACCAGCCTTAGCTCAGAGCCCAGGGAGGAGGGAAGGCAGAGAGAGAGGAAAGAAAGGGCCACAACCACTTACTTGATCTCTCCAGGAATGTCCAGCCAAGTCACCCTGCCGAAGCAGGGGAGCTACTTACCTTTCCTGCATGGATTATGCTGGAAGACATTCCGGACAGATCATCTTCCGCGCACGGAGGTGACTGTCGGCCCAGCATGCTGTGATTGAGTCCTAGGGAACGATCATATGCATGCCCTGGAGTGCGAAGCTCACTGGCCACCCGTGGAGCGACGGGCATGTCATGGAAAACCCAGCGCGTAGCTAGGGTCGGCACACGCTCGATGGCCGAAACTGGGGAGACTACAAGGATCGAGGATCCAGCCTGTCACCCAGTCGGCAGTTGATCGGAGATCGCAGGAAACAAAAAACAACGTAGAAAAAAAATCCCCCGGACCAGTGGGCCTGAAGGGAGCCATGTCCTTCTCCTTACTAGGCAGAAAAAAAAACTCATCTGCGAGGTGCAGAGAGGGGATATACCCAGAGAGTCTGCCCTCTGGGCGGTACTGTAGAAGGTGTGACGTGTAACACTTTTTACAAGTTTTTTCTGCCTAGTCACTCCTAAATGAAGGATAATACCCACCTGTCAATAGGAAGCTGTGTCCGTCCATGAACGAAAGAGTAAAAACGCTTTTTGTTGTGTCTGTGCCCCCTTTGAGGCATCCTACCTTACTTGTCCCCTATTGTCCATTGCCATAAAATCCAAAATGTGGTGACTGGAAGAAGATAACATTCAATATGGACACTTGTTCTAGTGACAACTATCAAGGATGGGATTTCCTCCTACTTCCTGGATATTTTTACATATTACCTATAGGAGGTCAAAGAGGATCTTCCCCCATGGGCGATACAAACAGGAATAAAAAAGGACTATGTCCAAAAGCTTTCCCAGCTCTATATTCAAAACTGAAAAAAAATAAAAAGGTTAGGAGTTCTTTAAGCAAGCCTACTGCATAGAAATTATAGTGAATGCCTGCAGTTAGTTTTATCATGATTGCCACCATAGAAAATCCCTATTGGGAATGTTTTGCCTAGGGATGCACCGAAATTTCGGCCACCGAAACATATCGTCCGAAAATGGCCTTTTCGGCAAAAAGCCGAAAAGGAACTCTTGCCGATAATTGAGCCGAAAATGGGGCG
Organism: Rana muscosa; assembly: GCA_029206835.1. Taxonomy (NCBI): domain Eukaryota; kingdom Metazoa; phylum Chordata; class Amphibia; order Anura; family Ranidae; genus Rana; species Rana muscosa. Next base: position 27,999,603 of record JARGYO010005626.1, on the reverse strand, counting down.
GGGCCTGTGTGGGGTGCCGCCAATTACAGGGGTGTTTTTCTGGCCGATGCGTGCCGCAGTCCTCTCCTCGCGGCGATCTCCGTGTGTCACGGAGCTTAACTACACAGGCCACAGTAACAATGTCCCGCCTCCTGTGACAGACGGCACACTGATCCAATGGTGGGACATTGAATCAGTGTGACGTGTCACAGGAGGCGGGACATTGTTACTGCGGCCTGTGTAGTTAAGCTCCGTGACACACAGAGATTGCTGCGAGGAGGGAGGGAACTTGCAGGCTGCATGGCAGGCACTGGCGAGGCTGCATGGCAGGCACTGGCGAGGCTGCATGGAGTGGAGGATGGTGAGCAGCTTGCTTACTGCAGTGGCTGCTAGTATCTACATTGGAGGTCTGTTGGTTCTTTTTAAACAATTGGAGCACACCAGCCACCAGTGGAGGAGACAGAGCAACGAGAGGTAGAGGGAACGTAAGGACTCTGGAGCCGTGACACCCCCAGGACCAGTACTAATACCCCGCAGAGGGTGATATCTGCAGGCTCTTCTGACCTTGCCACAGTGGGAGGTCCAACTTTTGCGGTAAGGTACCCATCTTGATTCCCTACACACCGTGGTGGATGTAATTCTCCTGTGACTTCTGTGGATTTACCCTGGGTTCTACCTTTTTCCAGCATTTCCTCACAACCCCTTGCCCTTTCATTTGAAGCAACTTTTTGCCGTATGGGAACTGTGTGTTACATTGGACCTCTTTTGAACTAATAAGGAATAGACTCTTTCTATCTCCACCTTTTAATATTTAGAGCATTACTGCAGTTACTATTAATAATAGCATCGAGCTGTATATGTTTTATTTAATATTACCTTATCAGCTTCATATGCTGTCAATAACTGGCGTGTTTTAATATCACAGATTGGTTTAGTACACTGTTTAGATATACTTATGAATATTTCAATTCTCATTTTTTGAACACTGTCTCAGTATTTTGAGGAGGGGTTGATTTCCCGTTATTTACACGTTTTGGTGTTTATGTATACATATATATATACACATCACTGTATTTATATTTTTTCACTAATTTGAGTAATTTTCACCAGTATTCTACTTTTTTCACTTACCTGTGCGCGACATTTTTTAAATTTACTACTTTACTGGATATGGTTTCACATATTTTATTTGCCGCAGCCTAGCTGCCAATTAGCACGATATTTTCACTTGTTCACATTAGCGCAGTATTATTTTTATTATTGATTCCCGCCTCCTGTGACAGACGGCACACTGATCCAATGGTGGGACATTGAATCAGTGTGACGTGTCACAGGAGGCGGGACATTGTTACTGCGGCCTGTGTAGTTAAGCTCCGTGACACACAGAGATTGCTGCGAGGAGGGAGGGAACTTGCAGGCTGCATGGCAGGCACTGGCGAGGCTGCATGGCAGGCACTGGCGAGGCTGCGTCTTATGGGCACAGGCGAGGCTGCATTGATCTCTTCTATTATGTCCCCAGTCTCTAACCACCTCCCGTACCATGGCCCCAGTCTCTGACCACCTCCCGTACCATGGCCCCAGTCTCTGACCACCTCCCGTACCATGGCCCCAGTCTCTGACCACCTCCCGTACCATGGCCCCAGTCTCTGACCACCTCCCGTACCATGGCCCCAGTCTCTGACCACCTCCCGTACCATGGCCCCAATCTCTGACCACCTCCCGTACCATGGCCCCAATCTCTGACCACCTCCTGTACAAAAATTTTTTTTTTTTTAAACAGTCACTTTCGGTGCTGTTTCGGTATGGGTTTTCGGGATCAAAAGAAGATTTATTTTAGGCATCGGTTTCGGCACCAAAAAACCCATTCGGTGCATCCCTAGTTTTGCCCTGTACACACAATCAGTTTTTCCCGACAGGAAAACCGTGTTTTTCCCCAGCAGGAAAACGGCTCATAATTGTCTTGCATACACGCGGTCACACAAATCTTGTCTGAAATTCCAAATGTCAAGAACGCAGTGACGTACAACGAGCCGAGAAAAATTAAGTTCAATAGGCAGTTCGGCACTTCTGCTCGATTCTGAGCATGCATGTTTTTTCATAATTGCATACAGACGAGCGCGATTCCCGATAGAAATTTTTCCTGTAAGGAAAATAGAGAACCTGCTCTTAATCTTTTCTTGGCAGGAATTCGGACAGAAAAAGTGTGATGGAGCATACACACAGTCGGAATTCCTGACTATAAGATCACATCACACTTTTCTTGTCGGGAAAACTGATCGTGTGTACGAGGCATTAGTCTCTTGTCTTGCATTATGAATGAACATTGCAAAACCATCATGTAGACAATAGGCATATAAATCACTTGTAGTAATGGCAATCAAAGATGTTCCTACATACACAGAAATGTGAAAGGGCCCTTTAAGAGTCTCCATCTTTAAAGGGGTTGCTCCGCCGGAAAAAAAAATAATTAAAAGCCAGCAGCTACAGCAGCTGCTGGCTTTTAATATTTGGACACTTACCTGTCCTGGAGTCCAGCGACGTCCGCAGCAGAGGACGAGCGACCGCTCGTCGCTCTGCTGCTCCCTCCGCCATCCTCGCTGAGGGAACCAGGAAGTGAAGCCCTGCGGCTTCATGCCCGGTTCCCTACGGCGCATGCGCGAGTCGCGCTGCGCCGTTCTGATTGGTGCTCCTGTGTTCTGGGAGCCGAGTGTCTCCCAGAACACCAAGGGAAGTCTGCGGGAAGTGACGTAACTCCCGCAGATTCCCGGAGACAGGACTCCCGGATGTGGGTGAAAATACCTGTCTTAGACAGGTATCTTCACCCCCCTCCCCCCTGAAAGGTGTCAATTGTGACACCGGAGGGGGGGGAGGGTTCCAAATAGCAAAAGTTGCTATTTAGGGTGGAGCTCCACTTTAAGCACTGTGGGATGGTACAGCTTTCACGTTGGGGAGCCTTCAGCCTTGGGGGCCCCCTTGGTGGAAGCATCTGTCTGCACTGTAAAGTTTGCCTAAAAGCAAAACTTTTTTTTTTTTGTTTTGGATAGGAGGGGAGAGGGATAAGAACGCCTGTCAAATTTTTATTGCCGTCTCTGCCCCTGTCAGGGAGACTCCTTTGTCCGGTTTACTATTATCATTGAAAGTGAAAGCAAATGAAAAAAATCACACATTTTTGGTTGTCCACAGAAAAAATAAAAAAAGGAGGGGAACATCTTCCAATGGGAACACTTTAAATAAACACATGCACCCACTTTCTGCACTGTATAAACTGGTTATGTAGCATCAGCTAGTAAAGTGTTTGTTAAGCCTTTTTTTTTTTTAAACTGCCAGCCGCTCTATTAGAGGCTGGCATAGCACACTGTAAATCCTTTCTAAAAACAAGCTTTCTAAATAGCCATTTAGAGCTGTCTTCAGGCCGGTCACGTGACCCGTGGCCACTTATCAGCTCCAATATACGGCTACTGCAGGAGGGACCGCGATTGCCCTTTGACGTCAGCCGGGGAGATTACGTGGCCGCTCGGCTCCTCCCGCAGAAGCCCTGTCTTGGAGCTGTAAAGCGTCCACGAGTTACGTGACCGGCCTGAAGACAGCACTAAATAGCCATTTAGAATGCTCATTTTTAGAAAGGATATACACAGTGTGGTATGCCAGCCTCTAACAGAAAGGCTGGCAGTGACAATTTTAGTTTTTTTATTTTCAATAATAGCGGCGGGGGGGTGGGGTGGAGCGGAGACAGAGAGGGTGCTGACAGGCAGGAAGGAGGGGGGAGAGGAGGAGAGCAGAGCAGCGCATGACGAAAGGACACACTTTGACCACGGTAATCAGGGCTGAGCAGCCCTGGTTATCGTGGTCAGTTTAGAGAGGACATACAGGAAGTGGCAGGTTCAGGGAGGTTTTTTTCAGTTTAGAGGGGGGCAGATTACACAGCACAAGCACTGTGCCGTTTAATCTGCTTTAAAGGACCAGGATCTGTATTTTTTTTGAGGGGATCCCATCCTGCTCCTGGAACAAAATCAAGTCGAGCGGAGCATGGCTCAACCATTTATAGGTAACCTTGTATTTTTATGAATGAATACAAGTCTTCCTCTGACAGAGGAGATTGCGTACCCACCTGCCTCTCCACCTCAGCCAGAGAAAGCCTTGAATTCATTCAGAACACCTATAAATGGCTGAACCGTGCTCAGCCCGACTTCATTTTGTGCCAGTAAGTCCACGCTCCTCTTCCAGAACACAGCACTTTATACAACTATATGTAGCATCAGCTACATAAAGTATACAGTGCTGACAGTGGGACCATATGTTAGTAAAAGGAAATAGTTTATTTGGGGCAACTTGGCCAAAATAAACTAACTATATAAAAAAGGACACACTAAAAATGGAGTTAGGCTTTAAGCTACTCATACACTACTCACATTTTGGCCAATTACAGCTGATTCAGCCCAAAAAATTGATCTGTGATTGGCCCCTGTCGGCATCACCATACACACGACCGCTTTTCATGACGTTAAAAATGAAATTTTTTAAATTGGTCTTATAAACGATCGTGTGTGGGCTCCAGAGCATTTTTCACGTCGTTCTTTTTAACGTAGTGAAAAACAGTAGTGTGTATGCTTTTACGAGGGGAAAACAAAATGCGCATGCTCAGAATCAAGTATAAGACGGGAGCGCTCCTTCTGGTAAAACTAGCGTTCGTAATGGAGATAGCACATTCGTCACGCTGTAACAGACTGAAGAGCATGAGGCTGAAAAGCGCAAATCGTCTCTCACCAAACTTTGCTAATACGAGGATCAGCAAATGCAGCCCAAAGGGTGGCGCCATCCGAACAGAACTTCCCCTTTATAGTGCCGTCGTACGTGTTGTACGTCAACGCGCTTTGCTCAAGCGTTTTTTTTCATGAACGTGTGTATGCAAGGCAGGCTTGAGAGGAAACACGAAAAATCACAGCGAGAAAAACTTTGTTTTTTTCAATGACATTAAAAACGGCCGTGTGTACGCGGCATAAGAACGTGTTTACATGAGGCACTGATAAGAGAGACTCTGCTGATCCACATGCCTGAGCGAGTAAGAATCACAAGGATGTTTTTAAAGCCAACAATTTAAAAAAAAAAGTAGCGCTAAGTTCAGGGAAGAAAGAAACACTATTCTAGATTATCATATAGTTGTTTTTTAGAAAATTGTGGATAAACTTAGCAGAATATAGAAAATGCTGTTTTTGTAGGGAACAGTTAGACATTTGTCCGGGCAATAGGTCTATGAATGGTGTAGACAGCGAGGCAATTTGGGGACAATCTAGCTCAAAGTAAAGTAGTAATAAACTCTAAGCCTTTTATTACATTTAGGATTCATGCACACATGGCTTTTACAGGCATATTCCCATCCCCAGTGTAATTTCACAGGCCTTGCCTGGGGAGCCACATGTGCCACGTACAGGTAGGTAAATGACGGTACGTGGCTGTGTTCTTGTATGCACCAATGCTTCATTAGTGTCCACAGGGATCCCACTAGCATGACACATACATACATACTCAGAATTGGAGATATAGCAATTTTTACATAGTTACATTGGTCCATCTAAACTTTAGCTTTAAACAAACAATCTGCTAAAACATTTGAAAGGCAGATTGACCACTGCTTTACTTTTATCATCTCAGGTTAGTAACATGTTTACACTGACAAATTTCTAAGATGTTCTATTTTAAACAAAAAAAGTAAAAAGAATATATTGGCTGTCCACATCAGAGTTTCAAATCCAGGGTTCCTCCAGAGGTTGCTTTGGGTTCATTGAGCAATTTCTGCCACTCAGATAAGTTCCCACTGACATCACTGATCTTTTTAGATATCTGTAGGGGGTAATTCTTCACAATGATCACAAGTGTAAGGAGAATTCTTCCCACTGACCATGTATCATGAGTTGTAGATAGTCATTTTTAGCAGGGGTTCCCTGAGACCAGAAAGTTATTTTAAGGGTTCCTTTGTGTTGAAAAGGCTGAGAAAGGCTGTTCTACATGCTGTAGCCCAAAACGTTCTGTTCACTCTGTCTTAGCCTTCTATCAATGGCCCACCAATCTCCACATTATAAAAAACCCATAGTCCTATCTAACTGCCCTTTTTATTCATCTGTAGATGCAGTCACTTGATGATCTGACCAGGAGTCTTCTCTTCTTCCATTTGGTTCCTGATTGGAGTTCCTCCTTGGGTGTCCACATCAGTGTCTGCCTGATGTGGACACTTCCTAATGGATGAACTGTACCGGGGTTCTCTTAGGATCCAGAAATGGACAAAGGATTTTGAGGGGAGCAGCATGGGTCCAGCAAATTCAGGGGAGCATTGCTGGATAAGCAGCACCCCCAACTGGAAACAGTGATGGCATGGGACCTGGATGAGGGACTAAGTTGAGTATATCTCACTTCACATAGTAAAGGGGGAAAGGGGAGACATATAATAAAGGCTAGGAGGGGGGTATGAGGGAAGTCTAGGAAAAGTAGGATTTTTAAAACAGCTTACCTGTAAAATCCTTTTCTTGGAGTACATCACGGGACACAGAGCAGCATAGTCATTACTATGTGGGTTATATAGAATTACCTTCAGGTGCTGGCACTGGCAACTTCCAAAACAGGAAGTACCCTCCCCTATATAAGCCCCTCCCATCCGGGAGTACCTCAGTTTTGTAGCAAAGCAATACGTGTCCCCAAAAGAGGGGTGGGAGCTCTGTGTCCCGTGATGTACTCCAAGAAAAGGATTTTACAGGTAAGCTGTTTTAAAAATCCTACTTTCTTGTTCATACATCACGGGACACAGAGCAGCATAGTCATTACTATGTGGGACGTCCCAAAGCAATGCCACATGAGGGGGGGGGTACACCATACATAAGCTGGGCGCCATCAGGCATGAGGATCTTTTGCGGCCTGCAACATACTGCGCCCAAAGGCGACATCCTCCTGACTTGTAACGTCCACCTGGTAGAACCTAGTAAACGTGTGTACTGAAGACCATGTTGCGGCCTTACAAATTTGCGCCAGGGAGGCCTGGTGATGCACTGCCCATGAAGTTCCAACTGCTCTCGTGGAGTGCGCCCTAACTTTGAACGGAGGCGGTCTACTTCTCAAGCCATAGGCTTGTATTATGACCTGTCGAATCCATTTGGCTAAAGTAGATTTTGATGCTGCCTGACCCTTTCTGGGGCCTTCCGGCAGAACAAACAAAGAATCCGTTCTACGAATCTGAGCAGTGGCTTTTAGATAAGCTTTAACTGCTCTTACTACATCCAAAGAATGCAATAACTTTTCCTCTACCGAGCTTGGTTTGGGGAAAAAAGAAGGAAGAACCACATCCTGGTTCAAGTGAAACCTCGATACCACCTTAGGAAGAAAGGCTGGGTGAGGACGTAATACTACTCTGTCCTTATGGATAACCAGATATGGCTCTTTACAGGACATGGCGGCTAATTCCGACACTCTTCTAGCCGAGCATATGGCTACTAAAAATATCAATTTCCTGGTGAGTAGACCCAAGGAAATGTGCCGCAAAGGTTCAAATGGCTGCTTCTGCAGAACCGACAGAACCAAATTTAGATCCCATGGGCATATGGGAGCCTTAATCGGTGGAATAATACGAGTCACACCTTGCATAAAGGATTTGACAAGTGAATGCATAGCCAGGGGCCTTTGAAATAGTATTGACAAGGCCGAAACCTGGCCCTTGATAGTACTTAAGGCAAACTTCCTGTCTACAGCCCACTGCAGGAAGTCCAGAATTCTGCCTATAACGTACTTACGTGGATGCCATTTTCTGGCCTCGCACCAAGTGATGTACGCCTTCCAAACTCTATAGTAGATCTGCCTGGATACAGGCTTCCTGGCATTGATTATAGTTGATACCACAGAGTTAGAGAGACCTCTCTTCTTTAGGATGTGGGATTCAATAGCCAGGCCGTTAAACTTAGAGTTAGTAAGGAAGGGTGGTATATCGGTCCTTGCGAAAGCAGGTCCGGACGACGTGGAAGGGTCCAAGGACTCCCCACAGACATTTTGATGATCTCCGCGTACCAGGCCCTTCGGGGCCACGCTGGAGCCACCAGGATCACCGGCTTCTTCTCCAACCTGACTCTGCGAAGGAGTCGAGGCAACAATTGTAGCGGAGGGAATGCATATATCAGTCTGAACTGATCCCAAGGGAACACCAGAGCATCCGAGCCGCAAGCGAGGGGATCCCTCGTCCGGGAGACAAATCTGTCCACCTTTGCGTTGAATCTGGATGCTAGCAGATCTACATCCGGTGTTCCCCACCGCTGACATATTGCTCGGAAGACCTCGGGATGAAGGGACCATTCCCCTGGGCATAACTGTTGGCGACTCAGAAAGTCCGCCTTCCAATTCTCCACCCCTGGAATGAAGACAGCTGATATACATGGGACATGCTTTTCTGCCCATTCCAGGATGTGACTTACTTCCCTCTGGGCTGCACGACTCCTGGTGCCTCCCTGATGATTGATATATGCCACTGCTGTGGCATTGTCTGATTGAATTCTGACAGGGGACCCTTGGAGTCTGGATGTCCAGGCTACTAGGGCGTACCGGGCTGCTCGTATCTCTAAGAGATTGATGGGCAGGGTTTTTACTACATTTGACCATCTGCCCTGGAGAGACCCATTGCTCCAGTACTGCCCCCCAGCCTATAAGGCTGGCATCTGTAGTGACCACCTTCCAAGATATCGGGCTGAAGGGTTTTCCCTTCTGGAGATTCTGGGGGATCAACCACCAGCAGAGACTCTTCCGAACGGAAGGGGACAAAGCCATCGGGAAGTCTAGAGCCTGAACTTTTCCGTTCCAGGCTGACAATATGGCCCTTTGTAAATTCCTTGAGTGGAATTGGGCGTATGGCACAGCTTCGAATGATGCTACCATCTTTCCTAGCAGCCTCATGCACAGGCGTATGGACGGCTGTCTTTTTGCACAAAGCAGACGGACCAAGGCCCTCAAAGAGGATACCTTGTCTAGAGGTAAGAAAATCTTCCTCTGGTCTGAATCCAGCCATAGCCCTAGATATACCAGGTTTTTCACTGGCTGTAGGGCTGACTTGTCCAGGTTGATGACCCAACCGTGAGACTCTAGATACTTGATTGTATCGACAATTACCACTTCTAGCTTGGCAACTGAGTGGTCCATCAACAACAGGTCGTCTAGGTATGCCATTATCGTTACACCCCGTGTTCTTAGATCGGCCAACAGTGGGGCCAGAATTTTTGTGAACACTCGTGGTGCTGTGGCCAGACCGAATGGTAAGGCTCTGAACTGAAAATGGCGCCCTTCTACTGCAAAGCGTAGGAATTTTTGATGACCTGGAAAGATGGGAACATGCAAGTAAGCATCTTTGATGTCGATCGAGGCTAACCATTCCTCCCCTTGTAGGGCAGCGGTGACCGATCGGATCGACTCCATCCGGAAAGACCGGACGTTTAGAAATTTGTTTAGACTCTTTAGGTCCAATATGGGCCTTATGTCCCCGTTTGGCTTCGGGACTGTGAAAAGGTTTGAGTAGAAACCCAACCCCCACTCTTCCATAGGAACCTCCATAATTACTCCTTGGAGCAATAGTTGTTCTAACGCCAATAGGAGAGACCCTCTTTTCAGAGGGTCTCTTGGCATGCCTGACCACATAAAATGGGACGGAGGAGACTCTTTTAACTCCAACTTGTATCCCAGAGTTACTGCGGAGAGCACCCATCTGTCTTTGATCGTCTCCCGCCAGGTCTCTGCGAACAACTGAAGTCTTCCCCCCACCCGTTTGAGTGGGGGCAGCCCTTCATAGGCTTGACTTGGAGGCTGGTTTAGTACCTCTTCGGATCCAGGGCTTTTTATTACCCTGTGGCTGTCCCTGATTTTTACCTCCTGAGTTTGACCGAGGAGGCCGTCGGAACTGCTTAGTAGCAGACGTCGCAGGGATAGGAGAGGTAGTCCTCTTAAAAGATGGACCCCTAGACCTCTTTTTACTCGGTAAGAGAGTACTTTTACCACTGGAAATCTTCTGGATATACTTATCCAGGTCTTCGCCAAAAAGGCGTTCCCCATGAAATGGGAAGCTAACTAAGAGCTTCTTACAGGGAGCTTCAGCAGACCAGTTTTTGAGCCACAGAAGCCTACGCATATGTACCAAAGACAGCGTGAGGCGGGAGGCCTGATGGATAGAATCCTTGATGGCGTCAACCGCAAAGCATAATGCTCTAGGCAGATCAGCCAGAGCCTGGGCCTGCTGGTCTGGCAAATCCCTCAGGACCATTTTCATTTGATCCTTTAAAGCTTGGCAGACCCCAATAGCTGCCACTGCTGGCTGTGTAACAGCCCCTGCTGTGGAAAAAGCAGATTTTAATAAAGATTCCAATTTTTTATCCACTGGATCTTTGAACATTTGAACATTATCTACTGGACATGTCAGTGATTTGTTCACAGAAGAGATGGCTGCATCCACCGTAGGAACATTCCATCTCTGGGTGAACTTTTCCTCCATGGGATAGATCACCGGAAACCTTTTAGGCGGAACAAATAGTTTATCAGGATGTTCCCAGTCCTGGTATATAAGTCCTTCCAATAATGGATGTATTGGAAAGGAGCAATTAACCTGGGGAGCTTTTAGCGACCCCAATGAGGAGACAGCAGTAGTTGATGGTTCAACAAGAGGCATTTTAAATGCAGATCGAACCATGTCAGTTAGGGTCTGGACCCACAATCTTTCAGTCTGTGATGCTGAAAATGGTTCATCTACTGTCGATTCCTCAAAAACAGAGCTAACCTCCTCCTGATCCCCTTCAGGTAGGTCGGTCCCTTCCTGGGACTGTTGCTCTGCCAACAGGCACTCTAATGGAGGTGATGGAGATCTGGCGCGCTTTCTTTCCTGTAGAGAAGAAGCGATCAATGCAGCCAATCTCTGCTCCAATCCCTCCAGAGTTGAGGAAAAAACCTCCTCCGTTATATATGCAGGAGCAGGTGGACTGAGGACAGCCGCAGTACCTGGCACTCCCGGGGGTTCCTTATGGGTATTAACCTCTGATTTCTCAGGGGAGGAGGGTGCAGATGACTGCTCCAGATCCTCAGAGCCCGATGGAGACCCCCTACACTTCCTGAGAGGTATATCTCGGAGTTTTTTAGGCGGCATATTCCTTAGTTCAAAGCTGAGGTATTCCAGCCGCAATACACCCCTTACTGAAATAGTCTAATGCAATTTGCTGCTATGTACATCAGTGGGTGTCTACTAATGCGTCTTTCTGGGGATGCCTGTATCAACCGCCCGCTGTAAGCCCCTATACCATGCTACCAGCTCCTTTTCATGCTCTGTGTCCATAGCAAGCAGCGTGGACTGAGTCCTTTTATCTTGCTGGGACGCTCGCACATGCGCAGAAGCGCTGGGCGCACAGAGCGCGTCATCCGCCAGGCTCCGCCCCCTTTTTTGAAGCTAAGCCTTATAAAAGGAAAGCATGTGTGCGCGCGCGCGCGTGCGTGCACGTGTGCGCTCTGTAGGGAGAGGAGCCAGGGTCCCTGTTTCACCAGGACTCGGGGATGGAAGGAAACTACTTGGCAGCATGACAGAGGAATGCAGCTTCCCTGATAGAGAGCTCACTCATCTGCCTGGACTTTCACCATGGAAGGAATAGTCCCAAGAAAAAAGACGTTCCACAGCGGCCTCTAGTGGACAAACACAGGTACCGCACCTTTGTCTTTTTTTTTTTTTTTTTTAAAACCTCCTTTATGAAAAAACATTTCTAGGATTTCTTAGGCATATACAGCTATTAGCGGGAATACCCTTTAGGTAACAGGCAGAAAGACATATTAGGCTTGGGGGTCCCCTCAATAGAACCAAGTTCCTGAGGGGCCCCCACTTACCTTTTCCCCGCCGCAGGACTTTGTTTGGTCCACAGAAGCCCAAACTTCACCTCTCACGGCAGGCATTGTACTAGACCTTCAGGGACCGGGTTCCCAAGGATTCCACTCCCCTGGACCTGTATAGCACCCTGCACAGATAGCCTCTTGGTTTTGGGTATGACCAGAGCTCTGGATCCCAGGGTCCAGCCCTCCTAAGAGAGGCATTACAGGCAAAACCCTGCTCTTCTCTGCAAGGCCCGGGTACCGACCGTTTAGCTATGAAGCTTTTTTGGTCGGATCCGGAATAGCTTGCTAAGGCCCAGAGAACCTGTACACAAGCCCAGATGAATACATGTTAACCTTGGCCAACACCTTAGACACTGGCAAAAAACTGAGGTACTCCCGGATGGGAGGGGCTTATATAGGGGAGGGTACTTCCTGTTTTGGAAGTTGCCAGTGCCAGCACCTGAAGGTAATTCTATATAACCCACATAGTAATGACTATGCTGCTCTGTGTCCCGTGATGTATGAACAAGAAAAGGTGTTTTTGCCTAGTATGAGGCTTTCACTCAAGGAATGTCCTTTTCTATCATTTTTTGTTCTTGTTCTTGGCAGACTTATGGCTGATGGACAGGTGTGTGCGCATCTCACTTACGTCTCAACTTCTTTATTTTAAAAGCCAGTTACCCTTTCTTTCAGATGATATGGTAACTGAAAAAACAGCAACTGCAAAGGGGAGAAGCCCATTACTACTTAAGGAATTAAGGAGGTTTGTCTTGTTGCTTATGGTGAACCCTAGGATTCCAGGTCTCTAACTATTCCTATTATTTAAAACTAGGTTTGCTACTATACCATTTTTTTTTTTTTAATTCGGCAAGTTCGAGTACCGATACTTTCGGTCAAGTACTCGCTGATACCAAGTAACGATACTTTGCAGTGCAATTTGCGTCAATACAAAAAAAAATTGCCACAAATCAGGGCCGCTGGAAGTGCTCAGGGCTGGAGGAAAAGTTCTGTGACCATGTTGGTATAGGGCGGAAATTATGTCAGCTTGGGAGTGGACTGCTTCTACAACTGCTCCAGCCCTATGAGCACCTACAGCTGCCGTGATTTGCTACCAGATATGTACTGCCAGTTCTAACATTGTTTAACCCGACAAGGTGGCGCTTCAATCACTTTGTATACACGCGTGGTGGGGGAAATCGCAAGTCATTTGGACAGGAAACGCACTGCATTCCTGTTCAAATTGCACGATTCTTTGTGTATTGATGCAAATCGCACTGCAATGTATTGTTTCGTTATCGGGAGCATTTGGACGAGTACAGATACTCGCTCAAATGCTTGGCATCAGCACATCCCTATTTAAAACCGTAAACATGGTGGGATCAACATAGAATCTATTCAGATTCCACAAAAAAGGGACTAGTCTCTTCAAGTCTTCATATCATTTTTTACACTTACAACCACATAAATCCTGGAAAACTGCCAACTCATCGGACTTGTAACTTCACAGTTCCACATCTTGAGAATACATTTTAATAGACTCCTGGAAGAGAATTGTTATGGAATAATTGGGGACTTCACTACATCCTATAACTCCCAAAACTACCACGTTTTATGAAAGCTGCCTATTGTGCTCAAGTGTACCACTTAATTCTGACACAACTCTCCAGTCCAATTAAAGTGAAATTCCACGCAAACAGCAATACACATAGTTCAAAGCACATTTCTTCAGTCACTTTTTCAGTAAAATTTAGAAACACACACACACACACACACACACACACATATAGTTTGTTTCGGGTTTCCATTCCCACAGCATACCGAAAAATGAAAAAAAAAATTCTTGCCTTTAACTATTTAGAGCAGGTTTTTACATGGGCTAATCAAGAAAAGCAAGATACTTTAATCTCTCCTACAATAATTTTGCACACAGAGCCTCTCTCCCACACACTTTTTTTTCTTTAATAAAACGCAACTCTGTCACTAATAAAGATGGTAAATTCTCACCTTCCGGCTGCCTGCATCACCAATCTCCACTGAACAATCATTGCCTCAAGTGTCTTCAGAAATGGAAACTTTCAAGAATGTCAGATTCTTGGTCCCAATTCCGCTCGGGGCCGAATCACACTTTTGCCGTAACACTCCACAATGCATGGTGTTGCGTTATACAAAAGTGTCATGTCAGATTTTGGAAACGCTGAGGTGCACATGGGCCCTCTGTAGCTCCTCTCCTGACCCCCACAGGATGCAGAAGTGTCCGTTTCTGAAGAAACCTCAAGCGGCAATTTTTTACATTAGAGCAGCATTTAGGTAGTGGAAGTATGAACAGTCGCGTTTCTACTTTTTTTTTTTTTTAGCGACCGTCACTGCAAATCCCTTTATTTATAAATGTGCTTTGCCCTTAAAAGAATTTAAAAAAGTCATATATATATATGTATATATATATATATATATATATATATATATATATATATATATATATATATATATACACACACACACACACACACACACACACACATATATATATATATATATATATATATATATATATATAATTTTTTTTAAACTGTCATTTTCAGTTTCGACCAAGTGCGTCCTGAATTTTCGGTTTCAGTACCAAAATTTCCATTCGATACACATCAAGTAGATTCCCATCGTTTTGTTGCTTTGAAGAAATATCAGTTTGTCTTTTAGATATGAACTTGGAATGTGAGCGACTTTTTTTATTCTTGTACAGCTGCTGCACTTGCAGGGCTCCAATGAAGAAATCTGCAAGGTATGCATTCGTTTACAAGTAAAAAAAAAACCTTTTTGGGAGCATCTCACCAAAAATTTTATTTTTGTTACAAGGGATGCCTAAAACCTGACTTGTACCTTAGTGTAGACTTCTGGGAAAATCAGTGAGCCAATCACACAAGCAGGAAATTACAATTCTGGGGGGGGGGGGGTGTTCTGTACACAAAATGTGTACAGAAGACCTCCAGGTAGCTATATTGCTTTGCATTTTACATAAAACAACAGCATTGCAGATTGAAAAGGAAAATTTTAATAACATTAAAGTTACAATATGGCTTGTGTCAGTTATATATGCCAGATTACCGGTATATATTTTTTTAATTTGCTATGTTTTTTACTACTAAATTGCCAAAGAAATATGATCAAAATAGCTGCCAATGTAATGAGTCCGTACAGATAACCATACAAGTAAAGCAGCAGTCCACAAGTAATATACTTCAGTTCACCAACACTCTACTACACATAACAAAAAATTTATTTACTTGTAATTAAATGCTGCAGAAGATTTGCGAGCGGCTGGCATTCGCTTCCGCAAGATCAAAGTGCATAATGTAATGCAGTGCCACATGTCAAATGTTACTTTAAAAGCTATAATTACAGCTTCTGGCCAAAGGGAATCCTGCAGTAGAGGTTCCCACATTCAAGTTACAACATAAAAGTGGTCTAGTAAGTGACACCGATGGTCCCTTCTAGATAGGCCATAGTGTGCAAATAAACAACAGATGGAAAACCGGATGTTTTACATACAACCCTACAACAGATTTCAGTATTAGCCCCCAGCAAAAAATGGAAAAAGGGAATGTATCATGTTTTGTGAATATTTTTATTTATCACCTTTAGAGAAGGGGTGTCCAAACTTTTGACCTTCCTGGGCCACATTGGAAGAAGAGGAATTGCCTTGGAGCCCACATAAAATACACGAATAGAAAGAAGAGCTGACAAGTAGAAAAAGTCGGCCAGATCAAAAGTTAATGATCCCAGTTATAGATAATGTACCCGAGTAATAAAATTTCATTTTTTTTTTGTAATATGTTTTGTTATAAAAGTGAAAAAGGGCAACACAAAACGAGTGCGATATCTGGTTTGATGGCTGTAGTAGCAATTATCAATATAGCTAAAGTGCCTGAAAACTGCCCCAGTGTGAAAGGGGGGGGGGTCTAACAAAAGGGCAACTTTTCCTATTGTTATATTGTTTAAAAACATAGCAGCATTTTTACATATTTTGCTTTGCTTATGACATGGTCTTCCCACAGATATACACAAATCAAATCTTAGCCGTTGCCTGAGGAAGTGGGCGCTGTTCCATGAAACGTGTCGAGACTACAGCTCAAAGAATGCACCAATTTAAGTGCTCTTGCATAAAAACTTTATACAATCAGGAATATATGTATATTGTGATTTTATCATGACATATGTAATGTCGAACGTGTTTAATTTTACCTGTAATATGAAATAAATTTTGTATATTTTTTTTAACATATTGTCATCAATCTTAATTGGCACACCTCAAAGTCCCATGGGCAAATTTTTTTTTTGGGTTCTTAAAAGTTTTAGGGACAGAGTTCTGTCTCAGCATATGTGGCCATTGTTTTTCCTTTCTTAAAAACATAGCAGCAGCTGGGATTCCCCTTTAACACTGAATTTCCATGTTTAAAGCAGAGCTCCGCCGTGAAAAAAAAAAAATATTATATTAAAAGCCAGCAGCTACAAATACTGCAGCTGCTGACTTTTAATATTAGGACACTTACCTGTCCTGGAGTCCAGCGACGTCGGCAGCAGAAGACGAGCGATTGCTCGTCTCTCGGCTGCCCCATCGCCATCATGGGTGAGGGAATCAGGAAGTGAAGCGTTGCGGCTTCACTTCCCGGTTCCCTACTGCACATGCGCAAGCAGCGCTGCACGTCTTTCATTGGTAACCGTTGTGTTCTGGGAGCCGAGTGTTTCCCAGAACACAACGGGGGGGGGGGGGGGGACTGGGAAGTGACGCACTATCCGCAGTCTACCCGCAGACTGTATGCACGGGAGTGGGTGCAAATACCTGTCTTAGACAGGTATCTGCACCCCCCCCCCCTGAAATGTGCCAAATGTGACACCGGAGGGGGGGGGGGGAGGGCGGAGGGTTCCGATGAGTGGAAGTTCCACTTTAGGGTGGAGCTCCACTTTAAGGCTGGGTTCATACTGCTGCGATGTCAGACATCACGTGATTCACACCGCACATCACATGCGATGTCTGTGCGATGCGAATTCAGCCATACAAAATTGTGAGGCTGAATTTGCATCACATTGCAGGACCCCTTCTTTGGTCCGCACCAGAAGCGGATCGCATGGGTGATGGGTGTGAACTTAGGCCTCGGTTCACACTGCTGCGATGCGGGAACCTGTGCAAATCCAGGACGGGTTCCCACATTGCATACAACTCGCAGGCAGTTCACACTGCCCTATGCGAACCGCTGTGGGGGTCAATACAAAGTTAATGACACCCCCAGATCAGTTCGTAGATCGCAGTGCGAGCCGTCAATTCGGACAGGAATCGGATCGCATGGATGTGAACACCCATGCAATCCGATGCTGGTGCGGACCAAAAAAAAAAAAAAAAAAAAAAAAAAAAAAAAAAAAAAGGGTCCTGCGTGACTTTGGACCAAATGCGATGCGAATCACATGCAAATGTCTGACATCCCAGCAGTGTGGCCCCAACTAAAGTGTCATTTATATGACAATTTGTTTTAAAAAGCAAAATAAAATGATTAAATAACACATCTTTCTAAAAGAATGCTTATAAAAACAGATGTTGCTTAAGACCTCGTTCACACTTTTGGCTTGAAACTCATAAGCGCTCAACTAGCAAAATCCCATTCATTTCAATAGGCCCTGTTCATATTTGAGTGTACATGAGCTACTTTTCAGGCAGATTTAAGTGTTTGTCCCTATAGACTTCAATGGAAAATGCCTAAACAGCGAGAAATAATTTTTTTTTAAAAGCATTTTATTTTTTTATTTTTTTTACGTGTTTTCAGCTCAAAACAGCAGCTCCCCTCCCCTCTTCTAGTATCACTCCACACCTTACTCAGGACTCTATTGGCCACAGCAAAAACACCTTAATGAAAAAGGCAAGAAAAAATGCCTATAATATTATTTGCAAATCTGCCAAAAGAAAAAAACAAAAAAAAAAAAACGCTCAAAAATGCCTGAAAATGCTCAACCCAAGTGTGAATGTAGTAATGTAATTGTATACAAAAATTATCTTGACCAACGTTCTGTAAAAGTCTGATTTTGCTATCCTTCGCTCTTCTAGGATTTCCGTTTTGTTTTTGCTAAGAAAATAACAAGCCAAATTATACTCTGCTAATGCTCATCTGATCTGGCAACCCTCATGGGACACTTTCTTGCCATTTGTTTGACATCTTCAAGATGGGAGAAGTCTGTTTGTCCAATCATTGTCTTATGCAGCTGTAAAGATTAACCCTGGCCACACAAATCCCTTAATTCTTTTTTCGACCACTTAAATTTCATCTCCCAAAAATAATCTATATTAAAAGTTCCTTTACCGCTAGAACTTCACTTTTTAAAAATTGAACCCGTTTGAAAAACTAGTTAAACCCAATTCTGTAAATACTGTAACTGACAGCAAAAGTCAACACAAATCTCAGCCTGCAGCCCCCATGAAAGTGCAACACACAATAAGTTTTTCTTCGTTCAATCCGTCAGGAAGCCTCTGCAGCGGCGACAGCAGGCCGCTGGATGTTTTAGTTTTAAGGCAAGTCCTTCACATTGTGCTAGTATGCAATGCATACTAGCACATTTTACCTTGCAGGGGGAAACTTTTTTTCCCCCCCGAAAGAGTTTACTAACGCTCTAAGCCCTTCACACAGGTGGTCCACTTGCTCCGCTGAGCAGGCGGATAACCGGTACGTCTTCGCCCACAGTGCAGAGATGGACCTATCAGAGTCCCACTCTGCTCTATGGGGAGGTCGGATGAAACCGGACCGCCTGTCCGTTTTCATCCGACCTGATCAACGGATGGAAAACAGGGTCACCATCTGTCTGGATTTCACGGATCGGATAGCAGCAGGTGTCAGCGGACATGGCACCTCTGACATCCGCTGCTCCATAGGCGTGAATGGAGTGTCTGATCAGGCCCGCCTGAAAAATTGACAGGCGAACCTAAATCGGAAAGCCTGTGTGAAAAGGGGCCTAATGCCGCGTACACACGATAAGAAGAGTTTGATGTGAGCTTTTGATCGGAAATTCCGAACGTGTGTAGGCTCCAGACATTTTCTGTCGGAATTTCCGAAAACAAAAATTTGAGAGCCGATTCTCAAATGTTCCGACCAGAAAAGTTCTCGTCGGAAATTCCGATCGTCTTTATGCAATTCGACGCACAAAAAAAACACGCATGCTCAGAATCAAGCAGAAGAGCCGAACTGCCTATTGAACTTCATTGATCTCGGCTTCACCACGTTCTTGACGGTCGGAATTTCCGACAACATTTGTGTGACCGTGTGTATGCAACACAACTTTGTGCCAGCATTCCGTCGGAAAAAAATCCACAGTTTTGTCGGAATTTCCGATCGTGTGTACGCGGCTTAAGGCTTGCTATACAGGACTAGGATTTCTCTCAATAAATCTGCAGTCTCGAGAGAAAAGCAATTGATTTCCCTATCCTGGCTTAAAGCGGTTGTAAACCCACTCTTGCAACTTGCACCTACAGATAAGCCTAGAATAAGGCTTACCTGTAGGTGTTTGCAATATCTCCTAAACCTACAAGGTTTAGGAGATATGATGAAGAAGACCTTAGACATCGGGGCAGGCGCACTGTAAATGATGGTTTTTGGAATGATAATGCTGACTTTTACTGCTCCCGCACACATGCGCTGAGTGACGTCATCGCCGCTCCGGCCAATCACAGCGCCGGAGTGGCGATACCTGGAAGTAACCTCCGAGAGAGATGGCTGCGGCTGGAGGGGAAGACGAAGACGGATTCGGGGGCTTCGATCTAAGGCAAGTAATGCATAATGAGCTAGTATGCTAGTCATACTAGTTCATTATGCCTTTGTCTTGCAGGTTTCTTTTTTTTTTTAAATGGGTTTACAACCACTTTAAGTGTGAATCAAGGAATCTCCACTGTCAGATATATTTAGACAGCTGCAACAACCGTGGCTGTCTGAATACATGAACAGTGACTGCATCTAATAGGGGAAAATTGCCAGCCAATTTAGAACTAAAGCCCCTCTTATTTTTATATTAAATAATATTATTATTATTATTATTATTATTCAGGATTTATATAGCACCAACCGTTTTCGCAGCACTTTACAACATAAGGGCAGACAGTACAGTTACAATACAATTCAAGAGGAATCAGAGGGCCCTGCTCATTAGAGCTTACAATCTAGAATATATTGAATTATGATGAACCTTGTGGTGCTTACAGGGCCACCCATGGACCGAATTCGATCTGCTGAAGAAATTGGCTGAAGTTCCAACCAGCTTTACTCATAGTAGTGAATAGGCGTGTTCCGTGCTGCCACATCCCATAGCGCAAAGCCTGGCGTCAATGGGAACGATAACAATACAACCAGCGCCGAGCAGATGGACTCCTATTTGATAGCAAACAGATCGTTATGAAACCAAGCACTGGTTTTCTTCCAGAATCACTATTACAATGTATTTTATACATTTATTTTGTGTGTTTATAAGTGCAAATGTTTTTTTTTAGTTTGGAGAAGTCTTAAAACCCCCATCAAATTGTGTTTTGCCATCTGCTTTCAACTGGGCAGACTTCCCTTCACTTTGTGTAATGGAGACTAAACAAGAAGGGAGAGGAAATCTCACAAAGTGAGGGACCTTATCTCAGACAGCAGTCACTGGAACATCTGTCCCCAATGAAAGATCTCCCATCACCACAACTGTAAAAAGGAGACTTTCATCCTACATTCTGCCTCGTGACAATGGTCACCAGCTCAAACTGAGGCATGATATCCCCAGTGGGGACACAAGCTGTAATAAAAACTTGAAAGTGTCTATCCCTTCTCTACTTCATCCAAACAAAACAAAAAAAAAAAAAGTTTTGCCTTTACGTACACTTTAGTAACGTAAACTCTCCAAATGTGTCATTTAAAGTGGGGTTCCAATCACATTTTTCATAAGCATGTTATTTCAGCATTCAATACAGTGGTACATAAAAGATGACTTACTATTTTGAAAACCGCCGCCGATCTGCCATATTACTGCATAAAGAGACTTTAAAAAAAAAAAATCTTTGCTGAAGTTTTCATTTTGCTTGTGGGCATGTGAAGCCCACAAGCATTTACTTCCTGGATTGTATTGACAAGTGATTCTAGCCATAGGGGAAGCGCACTGCATCCTGGGAAATGATGCCACACATTCCCCAGGAGCAGTAGGGAGCTGATGGCAGAATCCGAGGTGATTCAGTAGGCAGATTTCGTGGGACGGCATAGCAACAGGTACTTCCAGGTGAGTAATAAAAAAAAAAAAAATTTTTTTCAAATGTTTTCTTTTTTTTAAGCCATTATATGCACAATAATGCTATTTTGTATTTTTTGTGGAAACTCCACTTTAAATACAAATATGGATTTTGCAGAAGATATGCTGTACTGATATGAGTAATAGTGTAGGCGTCCTGTAGCACTCATGGATGACAACTTGGATTATTCATGCCATTGTTTAAAAGGAGTGAAATTCCATTCAACAGCATCGTGCCATCCACCTCTGCTCAGCACAGTCTTTCACCTGCCACCTGTCTTAAAAATCCATAGAAATCTAAATGTGCTTCAATAGATCAGACCATTATACAAATATGTCAGCAGAGCATTCCAAATTCTCAGGAGCAGATGTATGAAAATTGTTAGGTCTAATGCACTGCACAATTAATGTACTGAACGTGGCAAAAAAAAAAAAAGAAGAAAAGTGGTAGACACCTCTGGTATTGCAGTCTAATGCCTCGTACACACGATCGGACTTCCATTGGACAAAGCCATGGAATTTTGTGCGAAGGGCGCTGGCCGTGAACTTGTTCTGCATACAAAAACTGCAAAACTTTGTCGGCCAACAAACAGAAACTACGTGTTTTTTCTGCTCTTTACCGCCACCCTTTGGGCAACTTCTGCTAATGTTGTGTTATGGTTAGCATTGCTTCTGAGCATGCGTGTTTGTACTTTGGATTTTTTTCCGACGGACTTGTGTACACACGATCGGAAAATCCGACATCTCACATTTGTTGTCGGAAAATTTTAAAGCATGCCATACCACATTTGTTGGCAGCAAATCCGAAAACAATTGTCCGATGGAGCGTACAAACGCTCGGATTATCCGACAAAACCCTGCCATCACACAATTCCCATCGGAAAATCCGATAGTGTGTATGGGCCTTTACTTTACCTCACCACCATGATGGCTACCAGCTGACAGAGTGGAACAATTCCCCTTTGGAACATTACAAAGGTGAGAGCATTTCATACATATGCCGAGTATTAATGATGTGAAGATCTATTTTTTTTTTTTATTTTTTTTTTATTTATTATTACCAAGCTTCATTATTTTTTTTACTGCAGTGTTGCAACTAGTAAAAATCAATAGAGCCCAAAAATACAGCAGTTTGCATTGCAAGAATCCACCCCTTCCATATTTTCACACTTTGAACTTGAAATTAAAGCATATTTACCGTATATACACTCGCGTATAAGCCGAGTTTTCAGCCCTTTTTTTAGGGCTGAAAATACACCCCTCGGCTTATACTCTAGTCAGTGTACCTGAAAATCTTCTTAGACTGCAAGCGGCGTCCATTGTTTAAATATTGCGGCTTCCTCCTGGTCCCTGCCGTTATAGGCGTTTCCAGCAAACACTGTTGAGTGTTCCGCCTATCACGGATGTTCTCTCATTCTCAGACTCCGTTTCCCAGCAGGCACTGTGTTCAGTGTTCCGCCTATCATGGACGTTCTCTTGTCCGAGGATGAAAAGACGTTCGTGATTGGCGGAACACTGAACACAGTGCCTGCTGGGAAACTGAGTCCGAGAATGAGAGGACCTCCGTGATAGGCGGAACACTCACAGTGTTTGCTGGAAACGCCCATCACGGAACAAGACCAGGAGGAAACCGCGATATTTAAACAATGGACACCGCTCGCAGCACAAGAAGATTTTCAGGTACACTGACTCGGGCACAGGGAGGCTGCAATGGACACAGTGAGGTTGGGCACAGCGAGGTTGCAAGGGGCACAGTGAGGCCTGCAAATGGGCATTGTTGACCCTCTTTGCCGCTTACAGTAGCTGCTGCATTTCCCCCCCTAGGCTTATACTCGAGTCAATACGTTTTCCCAGTTTAGTGGGGTAATATTAGGTACCTCGGCTTATACTCGGGTCGCTTATATTAAAGTATATACGGTAATTGGATTTTTAAAGTTTATACAATTTCTTAATGACAAGGATTTTATTGTGACAAAATTTGCACAAAAAATAAAAAAATAAATAAAAAAACAACACATTTTTGGATTCTCCAAGTAATAAAAGCAGTGTTGTAATCCTTCATAGTTAACATTGGCCTCCTAACTATTTGGGGTGACATTTAGGCCATGCATAGAACGTACACTATATTGCCAAATGTATTGGGACGCCTGCCTGTACACGCATATGAACTTTAATGTCATCCCAGTCTTAGTTCCTCCACCCCAAACTCGCTCATCCAGGTCTTTATGGTCCCTCCTTTGTGCACTGGTGCGCACTCCTGTTGGAACAGAAAGGGGCCATCCCCAAACTGTTCCCACAAAGTTGGGAGCATGAAATTGCCCAAAATGTCTTGGTATGGTGACGCCTTAAGAGAGTTCCTTTCACTAAAAAACGAAGGGGCCAAGCCCAACCCCTGAAAAAAACAACCCCACACTATAATTCCCCCCTCCACCAAATGATTTGGACCCGTGCACAACGCAAGGTCCATAAAGATGTGGCTGAGCGAGTTTGGGGTGGAACAACTTATCTGGACTGCACAGAGTCCTGACTTCAACCCGATATAACACCTTTGGGATGAATTAGAGCGGAGACTGCGAGCCAGGCCTTCTCGTCCAACATCAGTGCCTGACCTCATAAATGCGCTTCTGGAAGAATGGTCAAACATTCCCATAGACACACTCCTAAACCTTGTGGACAGCCTTCCCAGAAGAGTTAAAGCTGTTATAGCTGCAAAGGGTGGACCAACTCAATATTGAACCCTTCGGACCAAGACTGGCATGCCATTAAAGTTCATGTGCGTGTAAAGGCAGGTGTCCCAATACTTTTGGCAATATAGTGTATTAGTGGTCCCTGTAAAAGTTTGCATGTGGACATTTGAGTATTACCAATGACAGGTTAAATCCATCTAGAGTTTGGATGATGTACCAACTGTACAAGTTATGTACACAAGTTACACATCTAAGCTGCGCATTTTTGGTCTCGGTGGACCCTGTAGAAATCTGCACACTACAAATGACAAGTTAAATTCACCTGGAGATTGGAGAATGTCTTGGTGGTCCCTGTTCAAGCGTATGTATGGACATTCTTTTCTTTGATAAATCACAGGCTAAATTCACCTCGAGACCTTTCTCATACTCGGAGCATTCAAGTTTTTTGGATAACAACATGACAGCATTCATAGACTGGCTGTTACCTCGATGTGCTGGCTTCAACCTTTTGAGGTTCTACATACTCAGCATGCAACACAGGAAGCTTTTACCAAGCCCTCTTAGAATACAATTTGGATGATATAAAACTCCAATTTGTCTGAAGTGGGTGATTCAGCATATTGTTTGCGATTGTAGAATTATACCTTTAACACGCGGATCCTTTTAAGGAACTTCTGCTATTCTGAGAGAGAGTACCACCACTATTTTTATATGATTATTACAGCCTTAGGCCTCATGCCAACGGACGTTTTTACAGCCGCGTTTGAGCGCTTTTTACAGCTTAAAAACGCTTGTCCATGTTATGAATAAATTTTTCGACCATATTTTTTCAAAAATAAATAAAGACGGAACTCAAAAACGCAATTGCTGCGTTTTTGCGCGTTGCGTTTTTTTTTTATGCCCAACGCATATGAACACACTGGTCCTAGGTTGTTTTTTTTACAGCTTAAAAACGCCTATGCTATTTGCAGCTCAAAAACGCCTAGGTGGGCATGAAGCTATAGACTAACATGGACAGGCGTTTTTAAGCTTTTAAAAATGCTCAAAAACGCGGCTGTAAAAACGTCCGTGGGCATGAGGCCTTATCTGTATATTTTTTTGATTCATATTGTAGAATGTATTTACATATGTTTTGAAGATCATCAACATCAAAATATGAGGGAAAAAAAAAAAAAAAAAAAAAAAAAGCTAAACTCCAGCCAAACAAAACAAGTATATAAAAACCTTTCCCCATCAAAAAGGAATTAAAAACAAAAAATAAAAAAAAAAAAAAAAAAAAATATATACATAATCTTGTGAGTATTCTATCTCTGCCACGTTAAATGTCTACATGGCATAATAATGGTGCCAACATTTCCATGGTATAACTACCAAGGAAAGAAACTTCTACATGTACTACATTTGTGATACAATTACACACGTGATCAACCATATTTTCTATTATCTAAAACGGAAGTCAAAATGTCTATCCAATGAATATAAAAGTTAAGTTTTTCCCTTTAATGAGTATAGAGCAAAATGGAGTAGGCGTATAGTAATCCAAAAGTAATATTGGTGTAACCACAATAAAAAGCAAGAACGTATTTATGTTATTTTACAAACCATTGCTTTTTGTAGTGCATTATTCCTACATGCAGTTGAGTGTCCAAGAAATGCATATTTTTGACTGGATGGATAAAGCTGAATATTTCTATAATTTCAGAAAAAAAATTAATTGTTACTCACAAAAGCTGAAGCCCCTTCTAAGACCTCTGCAATACTCGCGTCCAGTTCCCTTGCTCCTCCGGGGACGTGCCTTCACACACAAATCAGCAAAGATCTGGAGCCAAACACAACGTCCAAATGGCAAAAAACGTTACTGTTCAGCACAGACACTCCGCCCAGGATCCTCCCTCTCACATGTTTCGCCACCTACTGAGGCTTAATCATACAGCTTTATGCTTAAGGCCTAGTAGGAAGGATCCTGGGTGGAATGTCTGTTTGTGGTGAACAATAAAGTTGATTGTACCCTTTGGCAGCTGTGTGCAGCTCCAGAGTTTTGCTGAAAAACAACGTAATCATTACTAGAGTAGATACCTGAGACAAGAATGCATTTGTCCACATCTGGTACTTATAGCTAGCCTCTCATCACTCCTCAGAGTCACAACAGTTTACAGATTTACTTAAATGAGTTACTCACTTACTAAAGTTATGACACAACATACCAATGTGAAAACAAACTCAACAATGAAATGTCCAGCCAATCCTCTGCGCCACGTCATACATGCCTGGTTAGTGACTGACTGGGAGCCAGCAAAAACCAAAATCACATACTGGAGTCATTATGACAACTAAACATTCCTCCTGTGCAGAAGAGAGCAACAGTAAACTAGAGAACTGCAAGCTTTTCTTAGAGGAGGAAAAAGAAAAAATAGATTTAGCTCAGTTTCTGCGGCTCTGAAAAGAGGAAACTTAAAGTGGTTCTAAAGTCTGAAGGTTTTTACCAAGATGAATTCTATGCATTAAGGGAAAAAACACCTCTGTGCCACAGACCCCCTAATATTTACCTGAGCCCCATCACGTGATGTGCACGAGAGCCCCAGGTCTCCCTCATTCACAGCGAGTGAGCCAATGAGCAGAGAGAGGAGCAGGGCCGAGCCGCGGCTCTGAGTGAAAGAACATACAGAGCCGTGGCCCGGGGGCAAGCCTGCTTGAGTGCCCCCATTGCAATCTGTTTGCTCTGGGGGACACTTGGCAGGAGGGAGGGGCCAGGAGTGCAGGCCAGGGACCCGAGAAGAGGAAGATTGGGGCTGCTCTGTGCAAAACCACTGCACAGAGCAGGGAAGTATGACACGTTTGTTATTTTTAAAATAATAATAAAATAAAAAAAAGCCTTTAATATCACTTTAAGATCATAAATCCAAAATGTATCGCTAAGAAAACACACCCCCCTATTCCCCATCTAGGGCTAATGTGCATGCATTTGTCAAGTCACCATGTGCCAGCACTTTAAAGCTTAAAAGGAACACTACAGGTTCCCGTTTTTTTTTTTTTCAAATAATAAACATGTTATACTTACCTCCACTGTGCAGCTCGTTTTGCACACAGTGGCCCCGATCCTCCGCTTCTGGGGTCCCTCGGCGGCTGTCTCAGCTCCTCCCCGCAAGGACTCCACACCATAATGCGAGCGAGCGAGCGGCGTTACTGCGGGCGCGCTCCCGTGATACAGCGGCGGCCATAGCCGCCAACTGTATCACTCGGCCCCGCCCCCCGACGTGCCGCATCATTGGATGTGATTAACAGCAGCGCCAGCCAATGGCTGCGCTGCTTTCAATCAATCCACAGTAGCCAATCAACGGCCAGGCACAGGAACTCGGAGGATGACGGGAGCGAGAGCGGGACTTTCGAGGGGCCAGGTAAGTAAAAAGGGGGCTCGGGGGGGGGGCCGGTATTGTCAAATGTTTTTTCACCTTAATGCATAGGATGCATTAAAGGTGAAAAAACATGTACCTTTACTACTCCTTTAAGCTTATCTTAAAAAACAAAAAACACACAACACAAGGAGCATAACCTACAGTTGGTATGATGTGTCCCTTCTTCCAGTAGAAATCGTCCTCCGTACTAACCCCCCCCCCCCCACTGCTGAGATCTTCCAGTGTGGCTGGGGTTAAAGAGGTAATAAACCCAAAGTCAAAAATGTTATATATTGCAGCTTACCAATCATATGTAGTGGCTGCAATAGTTTTCTTTACCCTCAGTTTTCACCTGGTGATCTGCCCAGTAACATACCCCCTGTATTAAAGGTGCCCTCACTCTGGATGAAGGAGAAACAGACAACTTTGGACGGCAGCGCTAGCAGTCTGAGGGGAGCGAAGTGTTAGAGGCCTTTCACACTGGGGCGTTGGTGGCATTGGCGGTAAAGCGCGCTATTTTTTGCGGCGTTTTAGCTGTGCTTTTCGGCCACTAGCAGGAATTTGTCAGCGACAGCAGTACATGAACAGGTTGTTGTGACTTTTTCTAATTTTTATTGACAGATGTACAAAAAACATTGTGGTACGAAAACCATTGCGCATGAGCGCTAAGGGATACAAAGTTTGGTACACAAATACAAAATAAAATCCACATTTGCATATAAAATTGTTTATACTGAAAGGTTTTTATATCTTTAATGGACAAGTTATTGATACACAGGTCATCATGAACTCAGACACACGTCAATCCCTCTGTGACTCTCTGGAGTGGGTTCGCTTCAGACGCATTGCTGCTTTTTGTGGAATTGTTCATTGCATATTTTCCACGTATGTTTGTACGTAGTATTCTTTTATTCACTTTTAATAAACTCCACCTAAGGATAATGCACTAGGCTGGTGCGCCCTTCTCTTTATTTGTCATCATGAATGCAATATAGGAGGTGACATGGGTCACCATGCCTTCAATACAGTGATCAGAGCCATGAATGATGGATGCAATCCATTCCCTATGGATCTGCAATATTAAATTCTATACTTAGCTTAAATTAATAATTTCTATGTTTAACTTAACTCAGGGGACCCAACCTACCTGCCAAGCCAATTCTGGCATCTTGTGAAGCTGGCTTCCCTGTTCACTAAATCATTTCAGGGTGTATTGTCCTTCATTTCTGAATGGCATTGGCAAGACCATAGAAAGAAAGTGTTGCGCACAATACAAATCAATAAGTGATCAAACTTTCAATCAATATCTATAAGGCCTCATGCCCACGGGCGTTTTTTCAGCCGCGTTTGAGCGTTTTTTACAGCTTAAAAACGCCTGTCCATGTTAGTCTATAGCTTCATGCCCACCTAGGCGTTTTTGAGCTGTAAAGAGCATAGGCGTTTGTAAGCTGTAAAAAAAACCCAGGGCCAGTGCGTTCCTCAGCGTCAGAACTAGGCAGGAAAAAACGCGAGCGTCAAAAAACGCGCAAAAACGCGCACTAACGCGCAAAAAACCGCGCACTAACGCGCGGTCGCGTTTTTAGCTCCGACGTTTTTTTTTTTTTTTTTTTTTTTTTTCAAAAAAAAAAAAAAAAAAAAATATTTACAAATAACATGGACAGGCGTTTTTAAGCTGTAAAAAACGCTCAAAAACGCAGCTGTAAAAACGCCAGTGGGCATGAGGCCTAAAGCACATGTCATTATTACATAAAGTTTATAAACATTTTAGACACATCAGTCAATTGAAAATTAGACAATGTACACAGAGGGAAAAGTCTACCTGCTGCTTAGCCACTAGTTGATCTACTCATCCAAGCCACCACACTCACCAATTGACCAACAACCACAACCAATCTCTCCCAATTTAGTCAAGTATAATGGGGTATTCTTTATCCCACCTTCGGAGTATGACTAGAGCGACCAGAGACATTTTATCACACCGATTATCTCCCACAACCCTGCCACTCATGCTGTGTTCCCATGACAATACTATCAGCTCATCAATTTATGTGACTGTGCTGGGAGATACTATTCAAATCATTTGTAAATGTAAGAATTTTTAAGTCATTTGTAAATGCAAAGTACTGTTGGTACCCCACAACTTTACAATTATTAGAAATTGCTATTCATTTGGATTTGTCATGCATCTTACTCATTTCACTTTCTTTTTTTTTTATATGATCCCAGCTGGAAAAAAATAAAAAAATAAATAAAGTCTAGCTCCAAACAAAGGAAAAAGCTGGGGATAAAATAGCGCGGGGGGAGAGGGAGCGCGCGGGAAGAAGAGAGGGAGAGCGCGAGAAGAGAGGGAAAATTTAGTAAAGTATAAATGGGGTATTCTTTATCCCACCCTCTCAGCATGACTAGAGCGACCAGAGACATGTCATCACACCCATCATCTCCCACAACCCTGCCACTCATGCTGTGTTACCATGACAATACTATCCGCTCATCAATTTATGTGACTGTGCTGGGAGATACATTTACAAATTATTTAAAAATAGTAATAAGCTTTAAGTCATTTGTAAACGCAAAGTACTGTTGGTACCCCACGACTTTACAATTATTAGAAATTGCTATTCATTTGGATTTGTCATGCATCTTACTCATTTCACCTTTTT
Source organism: Rana muscosa (assembly GCA_029206835.1). Taxonomy (NCBI): domain Eukaryota; kingdom Metazoa; phylum Chordata; class Amphibia; order Anura; family Ranidae; genus Rana; species Rana muscosa. Next base: position 27,969,750 of record JARGYO010005626.1, on the reverse strand, counting down.
TCAGCTGGGATCAGAAACAAAATAAATAAATATATATATAGTATATATACTTAAAGTCTAGCTCCAAACAAAGGAAAAAGCTGGGGATACAATGGAGAGCGAGCGGCGGAGGGGGGAAAGAGGGAGAGCGAGCGGCGGAGGGGGGAAAGAGGGAGAGCGAGCGGCGGAGGGGGGAAAGAGGGAGAGCGAGCGGCGGAGGGGGGAAAGAGGGAGAGCGAGCGGCAGAGGGGGGAAAGAGGGAGAGCGAGCGACGGAGGGGGGAAAGAGGGAGAGAAAATTAAAAAAAACAGAAAAGAAACTGATTGAGGGAAGATAAAGAGCGAGAGCAGCAAAAAGGGAGAAAGACGGCAGGAGGGGGGGGGGGGGAGAAAGTGGGAACAGAGGGGACAAAGAGAGGGAAAGTGGCATCTTCTTCAGTGATTTCCCGCCTTCCAGGGGCATTGACCAGGTATGGTGTGTATATATATATATATATACACATACATACATACATACATATACACACACACATACACACACACATAATAACCGAACGTCTAGATAAAATGCACAATAAAATGCTTTCTGTAAAACGTTCCCATGTCTGACATTCCTAATAATGGACAAATGTGATCATGTAGATGGACCCCAAGGTAGGGTGACCAGACATCCCCGGTTTCAAGGGACAGTCCCCAGATTGAGGACACTGTCCCCGGTCCAAGTCTGTCCCCGGTTTTGTCCCCGGATTGGATTTGAACAGGGGCTGGGGCAGTTTCAAAGACAGTCAGTGCAGAATTAATAAAATAAAATCTGAATTTACACCCCCCCCCCTCACCTACTAGCTTGGGGGGGGGGTGTATTTTTTCAATTGTCTGTGCCCCTGTCTGATGATCATGTGCCGGTCGGAGCGGAGGGAATATTTCTTCAGTTTCGGGTGCCCATTCAGCTCCGCTCGCATGTTCTGCCTTGGCTCAAGTCCCGGCCAGCCTCCTGCCTGCTTATCTTCTTGCCTTCCCTGGTGGAGTGATCTTCCTCCGCTCCCCACACAGTAGTAGCCGGGGCCCGGAGAGTTAAGCCCTGTACACACGATCGGTTTTACCGATGAAAACAGTCCGATGGACTTTTTTCATCGGACAAACCGATCGTGTGTGGGCCCCATCGGTCTTTTTTCCCATCGGTTTTACAAAATAGAACATGTTTTAAATTTTTCCGATTGATCAAAAACCGATAGCAAATTCTGATCGTCTATGGGCAAGTCCATCGGATAAAAAACCCACGCATGCTCAGAATCAAGTCGACGCATGCTCAGAAGCATTAAACTTCATTTTTCTCGGCTCATCTGAGTGTTTTACGTCACCGCGTTTGGAACGGTCGGTTTTTTGACTGATGGTGTGTAGGCAAGACTGATGGAAGTCAGCTTCATCGGATTTCCGATGGACAAAACCATCGGATTAGAATCCATGGGATATCCGACCGTGTGTATGGGGCTTAAGACTTAACAGGCTGTGAGGTGGGCGGCAGCGGCGAAGGGCAGAGAGTCGCTGATTGCTGCCATTACTAGTAAAAAATATGTCCCCGGATTTCATTTAAAAAATCTGGTCACCTTAGGGGGGCATGACAAATTAGCCAAGAGATGCATAGACTGCCAACGGACTATGTGGCACAGCATGAAAATGCAAGTTCGGCATCTTTCCATTGAGTTTATGCCAAGTGTTAAATCACAAGAAAGCAGAAAGTTTGAAAACACGCATTGTGGAGTTGGAAAGTGTCCAGAACAAGATTTTCCACCGAAGGTCTTTTATAAAACTACATAATAAAAATACCCTACTGAATTCTGGTGTATTGAGTTGCGGAAAAAGTAATTTGAATGCACAGCCAGGTGACAATATCTGAAGAACCCAAGTGGTCCGTGTTCCTGATGTAGAACTCGGATTTCCTCGATAAGTACAGAAGGATGCTAAAACCATAGAAGTTTTTTATTATCTGCGCAGCCAAGACTAGTCTAAAAATCGGAGACAACCCTACCAGGATAATTCAGAGAAAAGTAGGCCAGCATTGAAACCTAAGCCCAGACAAACTTTTTTTTTTCCCCCCCAGAGAGACTTGGGAGGAGCAGATTCTTCTGTTAGGTTTCTATTGCTGTCCTAGAGCCTGTTGGGGAGATTTAAGTACAATAAATGAGAGTGGGGATGTGTGGAGGGCAAGCGGTCAGTGGGATAGAAAGATATGAATATTAATCTGATCTCATCACCGTTTTAACACTTGAAGTTAACCCTTAGGCCTCATGCACATGGACACTTACTAGCTTTTGTGTGCCGAGGCAAAAAAACAAAACCCTGCCACCTTCCAGCACTCAGGGAGCCACAATTGCCACATACAGCTGCCAATGCAAGTAGATGGCTGTATGTAGCAGTGCTTGAGCAAACACCGACGGCATTTACCCGTGCATGTGCATACACGCTTCTCTTGGACATGACACTTTTAGGTTATGGGGGGGGGGGGGTGGCCGTACATGTATGGCACTGGTAACCACCCATGCAGAAGTCATCAGCGCTTACCTGTGCACGGCAGTTCAGTTGCACTGGCAGCTGTATATGAAAATCTTTGTTAAATCCCCTAGTGGACACAGTGCATGTAGTACTCCATCCTATTAACATCCACAATGGTTCAAAAATAAAAATAATGTATTATTCCATCAGTGCTGTGTTGTAGTTCTTCCCTGTGTGAATCCCAATTTATGGTAGTTCCTATGGGGGGGGGGTTGGGGACTCTCTAGGCTGATTGTTCGTTTACTATTATGAATGAGCAATCAGCACTGCAGAGGTGTGTAAGGCGGGCCATAGATCATGCAATTTTGTTCCCTGCAACCACGAGTTGCAGGGAAGAAAAAATAAAATAAAAACCGCTATATTCCCTGATCAACAGTCAGTGTTAATGGAGGAAGCCCTCCCCCAGAGCTATTGTATTCTGGTGGGGGGCAGAGAGCCGTTAGCAGCTATAACCGCTGGCAATAATCACATGCTAGAATTCCGGCATGCTATTTGTACCCAAGTCAATCGATGGATCGACTTGGATACAATCAGCCTGCCCACAGATGGATCGAATCGTCGGCAGACCCTGCTGAACTGGCCAAGATTCAAAACCATCTATGGCCGGCTTAACAGAGCTGTCAACTGCAAGTAAACATACACAGCACCACCAGATCTATCACACATCCCTAACGCAGGCCATACATTATGCGATTTCCTTTCACCACTGGTGGAAGTGCATGTTAGCTGTGATCATGTACATTGCTCTATGCACACTACAAATCCCATAGACCATCTAGGGAATGAGCAAGAGAGGGCGACTTCATTCCTACATACAGTGGGACCATGGAGAACGAACGCAACCACCCTCTAACAGGAAGTCAGATCACAGCAGCAAGCAAAAAATGTTTTAAATAAAAATATTTGGAGAAGACAGAGCGATAGAAACCTTAAACCCAAAAGCAAACATTATATTGCACCTAATTCTTAGATATGATGGCTGCATTAGTTTACTTTGTTAGGCTAAGGCCCCATGCACACAGGGCGTTTTTGCAGCTGCTAGCAGCGTTAGACGGGTTTTTTTTACAGCTGCAAAACGCTTATCCATGTTATTCTATTGTGTCATGCACACATAGAGCTTTTATGAGCTCCAAGTGGCATAGGCGTTTTCCAGCTGCAAAAAAACAAAAAAAACAAATTCCAGTGCGTTCTGGAGCTCCAGGTTTGAGCTGCAAAAAACGCCCGACGCTATTAAACGCGCATAAACGCTCAAAAAACGCAGCAAAAACGCAGCGATTTGCGTTTGAGCTCCGGGATTTAAAAAAAAAAAAAAAAAAAAAAAAAGAGTCAAAAAATGTTTACAAAACGGACAGGCGTTTTTAAGCTGTAAAAAAACTTGGCTGTAAAAAACGTCCTGTGTGCATGGGGCCTTACTTTTCATCTGGTGATCCAGAAGATCTGTTTTTCAACAAGTTCTCTTCCAAATGTATTTGTTTAAAGGGATGGGACAAACCATTTAACACTGGCTGGAGGTGCTTGCAATGCTCAGCTTTTGTTAATGTAAAACCTTTATCCCAAAAGAAAAAAAAGAAACTGTTGCTGTAGCTGATTATAAAGTATGAGATGGAGTTTGGCTTCAATTTGTTGGTGTATTTAAATCTGCTAGTATATTTAACACTCCCCTCCCCCGGACTGAAAATGCTGCTGTGCTCATTCATCCAGAGGATAATACAGGAGGAGGTGTTTCTGGCCACAGATCACCAGGTGAAAAATGAGGGGGGTGGGGGGTAACAAACTAATGTAGCCACCATATCTACTGATTGGTAAGCTGCAATACATGACATTTTTTGGCTTTGGTGTCAGGGCAGTGGCGGATCCAGGGGGGGGGCAACAGGGCAATTGCCCCTCCCGAGACCATCTGTCACACTCGCTTGCTTGCTCCGTTTTTTTTTTTTTTTGCGCCTGATCTCCCGAACTTTTGGGACCCGGTACCGGCCGGCCGTAGGACCCCTGGACCCCAAACTTGGCACACACGTAGCCCAATGTCTCTTCTATAAGTGTGCAAAGTTTGGTGTCTGGGGGACCTACGGCCAGGGAGCACTGATTTTTTAAATCCGGGCACCCCTTCCATAGACTCCAATGTTAAACGGTCATTTCTCCGGTGATTTTGCAGACCCGGTACCGGCCGTTCGTAGGTTCCCTGGACCCCAAACTTGGCACACATGTAGCCCCATGTCTTCTCTACAAGTGTGCAACGTTTGGTGTCTGGGGGACCTACGGCCGTGGAGCACTGATTTTTTAAACCCGGGCACCCCTTCCATAGACTCCAATGTTAAATGGTCATTTCTCCGGTGATTTTGCGGACCCGGTACCGGCCGGTCGTAGGTTCTCTGGACCCCAAACTTGCCACACATGTAGCCCCATGTCTCCTCTATAAGTTTGAAAAGTTTGGTGTCTGGGAGAACCGATTTTTCAAAGCCGGGCACTCCTTCCATAGACTTCCATGTTAAACATCAGTCTAGTCATGGGCACAGTGAGGCATGGGCACAGTGAGGCAAAGTGAGGCAAGTATAACCCTAGGACACCCTAGGCTTATACTTGAGTCAATAAGTTTTCCCATTTTTTTGGGGTAAAATTAGGTGCCTCGGCTTATATTCGGGTCGGCTTATACTCGAGTATATACAGTACTTGTTCTGCGGCTGCCGCTGCCTCTCTGAGCCTCTCTCTCAGTTTCTCACATCAGCCGATCAGCGGCGCTGAGAGAGAGACTCGTCTAATGTAGTTACGTGGCGCACTGACACGATACCAGGAGCGGAGGAGGAGGTGGGTGGAGCCTCTTCCCTGCACTCGCTGCTAACGCCTGGGCCGCTTGGCGTCTAGCAACGAGTGACGTCAGTGAGTCATGTCAGGCCGCTCTGCGGGCAGGTGCAATAGCGTGCGGCTCCACAGACGGGTAAGAAAGCGGGCGGCTCCGCTTGCGGCGTAGTTTGTTGTCGGGGGGGGGCGCGGTTCGTGGGCAGACCGTGCTACTCAGTGTGTTGGCAGCGCAGGTGAGAGTGAGAGAGCAGGCTCAGTGTGGCAGCTGGCCAATCAGCTAGCTGGGAGCGGGGGAGCAGAGAGATGAGATCATCTCTCACCGCCCGTGCCTGCCCTGCATTCCTGCAGTGACTTCCGCCCTCACTGTGCAGGCAGCAGAGAGATTACATTATCTCTATGCTGCCTGACTCTGGGAGTCTGGGACACAGCAAGAGACAACCAAAACTACACCTTAGCAGGCAAGTTAGTGACAATCCACAAGGTGTGGCAGGCGACGTGGCAAGTGACAATCCGCAAATTGTTTCAGGTGACGTGGCAAATGACAATCTGCATCTGGTGGCAGGCAAGTGACAATCAGCAAGGTGTGGCAGTTGACGTGGCAAGTGACAATCCACAAGGTGAGGCAAGTGACAATCCACAAGATGTGGCAGGTGACGTGGCAAGTGACAATCCACAACGTGTGGCAAGTGACACGCTCAGGGCTCCCACGAATTGCAGGCGACGGTGGCAAGTGACACACTCGGGGCTCCCACTGATTCTGCATTGAACTACCGTATTTATCGGCGTATAACACGCACTTTTTTCCCCTTAAAATCAGGGGAAAATCGTGGGTGCGTGTTATACGCCGATACTCCGTCGAATTCCCCTGCTGAAAACGAGCGAGAGGAGCCGAAGCCGAAGTACAATCGGCTTTACTCGGCTCCTCTCGCAGTCCCGCCCATCTCTGACTGCGCCGCTGACGGAGAAAGCAGAGTGTACTTCGCCTAGTCTCGGCTCCTCTCGCAGTCCTGCCTGTGACTGAGCAGACACGAGTCTAGGCGAAGTACACTCGGCTTTCTCCGTCAGCGGCGCAGTCAGTGGAGATGGGCGGAACTGCGAGAGGAGCCGAGTCCAGCCGAAGTACACTCGGCCCCGCTCGCTCCTCTCCACAGAAATCGGCGCCAAATTTTAAAAACCGCCGGGACTGACACGATCGCAAAGGCACTGGGCACTGCTGCAGATGGACAGATGGACACTGGGCACGGCTGCAGATGGACAGATGGACACTGGGCACGGCTACAGATGGACAGATGGACACTGGGCACGGCTACAGATGGACAGATGGACACTGGGCACGGCTACAGATGGACAGATGGACACTGGGCACGGCTACAGATGGACAGATGGACACTGGGCACGGCTGCAGATGGACAGATGGACACTGGGCACGGCTGCAGATGGACAGATGGACACTGGGCAAGGCTGCAGATGGACAGATGGACACTGGGCAAGGCTGCAGATGGACAGATGGACACTGGGCAAGGCTGCAGATGGACAGATGGACACTGGGCACGGCTGCAGATGGACACTGGGCACGGCTGCAGATGGACAGATGGACACTGGGCAAGGCTGCATGCTGCATTTAAATGTAAGTTTTTTTTCCTTGAATTTCCCTCCTAAACTTGGGGTGCGTGTTATACGCCGATAAATACAGTATTTAATTTCATATTACAATGTAATAATAGAAATAATGCGCTTCAATCATCCTGACACCATAACAACCATGGTGACGGGATGATTGAAGCGCCGCCACCAACCATTTCCCCGATAAATTTCCCACAAAAAAATAATAATTTTTTGGCAGTGCCCCTCCCGAGAAAAGACTCTGGATCCGCCCCTGTGTCAGGGGCTCACGTGTGGACACATTTGCTGCATGTATATGTTGCGTTTTGATGACGGAAATTCTTGTCACAGGATTTTTGAACAGCAGAAAAACATGAATTCTGCTTGAATCATATCAGTACACCCTACCTTATGAACGTCTTGAATCGGGTTTGGTAATTCCTGAAGAGGTCTGGTGATGACCCGTATTCCTGCTGACACACAAGGAAAAAGGATTAAAACCAGCATTATGCCGTGCAACTGGCTAAGCGTCTAAAGGCTACTTATGCTATATGTGTGATGAGGTATATAGGTAGAGCTTATTGCATATGGTTCATCTACAAAACTATTTTCCAGCACTCAGAAATCGCAGCCTACATTTTTTTTAAAGCACAAGTTTTCCTTTAAAAATATTAGAATTTATACACAATTTAAGGGCAACAGCAAAAACTAAAGTGGTATTAAACCCCAAACAAAAAAACTTAATATATTGCAGCTATCTGATCCTTAAATATGGTGGCTGCATTCTTTTTCTTATTATTACCTGGTAATCTTGCCCGCAACACACTTTCTGTCTAAACTTAGGTTCACATATGTACAGTGCCCGGCACGTTTCCTGCGCCGCATTGCAATCGCACTGCGTTTGTAATCATCTGCAGGTGTTCATACAAAGTTAATCACACCCAAAAGCGTTTCAAAACGCAGTGTGATTTGACCGTTCAGGATCGCATGGTACAAAAAAAAACAAACAAACAAAGCGATGCGGTTGCGGCTCCAAAAAAGGTGACGGCCCTTATTTGGGGCAATGCAATTTGAGGCCAGAAATGTGGTGCGGTTCCTGTGCGATTCACATGCGTGAACCGAGGCTTAGGGTGTCTCCACTCTGGATGGAGGAGCAACGGAGCCACCACTGGACAGCAGCATTTTCAGTATAGGGATAAGGTAGTGCTGAATGTACTAGCAGATTTAGATTTCAATATTTGTATTGGAAAAGAAACAAAGTCTGGCATGAACAGACATAATAATGGAACAAAATCAACTCTCAGGTTGTCAATATAGCAGTACAGAGACATAGGAAGTACGGCCACGATATATATCCATCTTTTATCATTACATCAAAAGGCCTAACAACTGAGTACTACTATACTAGCAGATTTAGATGGACTACACTAACAAATTAAAGCTGAACTCTAGGAAACCTGCCACTTTGTAAAATGTGCTCTCATAGTGCGAGTTAAGTCCAATGAGGTGCATGCCGCCTGTGGACTTCGCTCTTTCATTTACATCTGACAGTTTTACCAAGCTCTGGAGTACAGCTATAACTATACACCCAGGGCTCTGACAGGAGAGACTCTGCCTTCTCACACACACACCATCTCTGCCTGCCCCTACCCTCTTCATTCACAGAAGCCTTTGCATTCTGTGAATAAGTTCACTTAATATAAAGCGTTCTGTAATTGGGCAGGAGGGAGGGCAGGCACAGAGCTGCGACTCTGCAGCCTCAGGAGCTGAGAAAAGAAGAAGATCCAGTGACCCACAGCGTTAATTATGCTCCTGGCACAGAATAATGTAAACTGTTAATTAAAGAGATTGGTCCATGAGATGGCCTGCATCTCACTGGACTTAACCCCTACTAATCCAGCACATTTTACAAAGTAACCAAATTCCTAGCCGATCCTCACTGAAGCTGGTAGACACTGTTACAATAGTAATTGCCATTAGTTTCCAGGTCTCGTGCTGAGCGGCTGCCCTTCTGCTTAGTGAACACAGGAGGTTGCTCATTTGAAAAAGATGCCTTTCAGAGAACCCTGCATTTTCACAATGGGCAAGGAAGAGAGGCAGTCCCATTTATTATTAGTATACAGGATTTATACGGTGCCACCAGTTTTCGCAGTGCTTTACAACAAGAGGGCAGACCGTATGGTTACAGTATAATTCAATACAGGAGGAGTCAGAGAGCCCTGCTCATTAGAGCTTACAATCTAAAAAGGGAGGGTTAAGTGATACAAAACTGTGGGGGGGGGATGAGCTCATGGGGGGGGGGGGGGGATAAAAGTATAGTTGGAAGGTGGAGGCAGGATAGGCTTCCCTGAAGAGCAAAACAAAAGTTCTGAGGGATCGCCTAAAAGTGGATAGAGTCGGAGATAGTCAGTCAGATTGGGGTAGGGATTTCCAAAGGATGGGAGAGGCTTGGGAGAAGGTGAGCATGGGAGGAGATAACTAAAAAGAAGAAGGAGGTCTTGGGAGGAACAAAACAATTTGGTTGGTATTTTGGAGATGCAATGTAGCTGGGGGCCAAATTGTGGATGACACAAGTTATTGATAGTATTTTGAATTTAATTTGTTGGGTGTTGGGTTTGTTTGCAGCAAATGGGAGGTATTGGAAGAGAGGGGTAGCAGATGCTGAGTGTTTGGTAAACTGTAGGAGTCAAGAAGCAGCATTCATGATGGACTGAATAAGAGATAGCCTATTTGAAAAGGCAAGCCAATGGAGGAGGGAATTGCAATAATCGAAGCGAGAGATAACCAGGGAGTGGATTAGGAGCTTTGTTGTATCATTGGTTAGGTAGGGGCGTATTTTGGAGATGTTGGGGCGGCAAACTTTGGAAAGCGATTGGATGTGGGGCTAAAGAAGAGTTCAGAGTCCAGGACTAAGGATGAGCTCTGGCGTGTTCGCAGAGCCCGCCGGTAAGTCGGCACTGCGATGCGCTAATCACAGGCAGTGAGACATTTTCCCGATGCGCGGCTGCAGAGATCGGGAAATGTCTCACTGCCTGTGATTAGCGCAGCGCCGACTTCCTGACGGGCTCTGCACGTGGGCTGTGCGAACACGCCGGAGCTCATCCTTATTCAAGACTACACCTAGCACCCTGGCATGCGGGATGGGTTGATGGTTGTGCCATTGATCTTGACAGAGAAGTCAGGGGAAGAGGCACGTGGAGGAGGAAATATTAGTAGCTCGGTTTTGGACAGGTTGGGTTTGAGGAAGTGGTCTGACATCCAGGCTGATATGTCTGTTAGTAAATTAGTGATGCGTGAGGAGACTGATGGAGTGAATTGAGGGGTAGAGAGATAGATTTGGGTGTTGTCAATATATAAATGATATTGAAAGCCATGGGAGGCTAGCAGCTGACCCAGGGAGGAGGTGTAGATCTAGAATAGGAAAGGTCCAAGAACAGGACCTTGGGGGACCCCGACATAGAAAGGAAGAGGCGATGAGGAAGTAGAATTGTAAGTGACACTAAGGCTCCATGCACACTGGCTTAAAAAAAAGTTGCTTCTACAGGAGTTGTGTTGTGCCTGTAGAAGCTACTTAAATGTTATCCTATGGGACGATTAGAGGCATATTTTGAGCTCAATATTTAGAGGCAGGAAAGGGAAAAAAAAAAAAAAAAACCACACCTTCTGGTTTGAGTTTCTGATTGGAGCTTACTGGCAGAAAAAAAAAAAACACTCATAAAAACGCGTCTAAGTTTTGTACAAAAATTTTTTTTTTTTTTAAATGCTCTATAAGAGTAAAGTTTTTTTTTTTGAGGAAGGGGTGGTCCACCGTATAAAAGGCAACCAAAAGGTCCAGAAGTAGGAGTACAGAATAGTGTCCATTGGTTTTTGCTGTTAGTAAATAGTTTGTGAGTTTTAGGAGAGCAGTTTCTGTGGAGTGTTGAGGGCAAAATCCAGACTGAAAGGGATCAAGAAGGTTTTTCTTAATGGAGGTGGTCATTCATTTGGTTGTACTGTAGACCAGGCGTACACACACACACACACACACACACACTCTGTGTACCCAGGACCCCATGGTACCCTAAAAAACGTACATTATGTACCAGTGTTAATTTTGGAAGGAAATTTTGATTTACTGTATTTATTGGCGTATAACACTCACTTTTTTACCCTGAAAATAGAGGGTAAACTGTGCCTGCGTGTTATACGCAGGGGGCTGTGGAAAGCTTTTTTCCTGAAACTTCCCTCTTAAAGTTAGGGTGTGTGTTATACGCTTGTGCGTGTTATAGGCCGATAAATACGGTAGTTTTAGTCTTAGTCTTGACTAAAATGCCATTTTAGTCATCTCAATAGTTTTGGTCGCATTTTAGTAGACTAAAATAGTATTAAATTTAGTTGACTAAAATGTTTGTCGACTAAATTAACACTGTTATGTACGGTTATTTAGTCTTTTGGGTTGTAGAACAATAATCATACAACCGGAGAACAGAAGACATCTTGTACCAGAGAAGTACTATGGGAGGACAACTGGGAAAATATGAGTAGGGTAGCTGGAAGGGTTTATTTTTTTTATTTTTTTTTTACTTCTTGGCGACCAGAATATAAATAAAAATGTAATGGAATATTTTTTTGTTTTTAAAAACTGTTGAGTGCTGCTGTTATTTTCTTTTAGGATTATTGACTGGGAGGCGTTACACTTCAGTGCAGGTTTATGGATTTAATTTGACAATATATTTAAAAAATTGGTCTGGAGTTAATCTGTAAGAACAATGGTGCAACTGCAAGATTCTCAAGTGTTTCTTACAACCTGACATCAAATAACTGCAAATGTCTGAAGCATAAAAAAGTATTGGATGGCTTTATTGGGCTTTTTTAAAAAAGGAGAAAAAAATAAAAAATAAAAAAGAAGAAGTAGATGTTCCCTCCTATAAAATATAACTGACATAATAGCCACTTTCCCAGTTACCTCATTTGTTTCTCTTCCAACAAAGTGTTCATCAGTTTTCCAGGCCTACATGAAAGAGATTATACACAAACATCTTACTCTGGGGATGATAAATTATAGTGCAGTAATCGTGCTCTGCTCTCATACACGGAAAGACAACACCATCCAGGCCTACAATTACTCTCCTCTAATTATATACTCTGGCATCATACTGCGAACATAAAAATTCTCAACTTGCTTTATCAAGACTTGGCAAAGCGTACTACTAATTGCAGAATTTTGTTTGGCTTAAGGAGCATGCATGCCACGTGATGGATACAACCCGCAAACACAGAGCCAAGTGTCAAGTTTTCAATAAACACACGCACGGAAACTGAAATTAAGTCACGGCTTCACTTCTGACACGAGGAACAGAAGGTTACATCACTCCATCCAGACAGTCAGTGTACTGTAAAACGTCGTACGACTGTCGCGAGTCAATCTCACAAATCAAAGTTCAATTTGCTGCTTAGGTCTTCCAAACGAATAATCACAATTGTATTCAAAAAAGCATTATTTGCATCCAAACTGCATAAAATGTAAACTTTTTTTTCTTCTTTACAAAAAAATTAAAAAAATGGAGTATGTGGTGATGGTATTAAATGAAGACTACTCTGGAACTGCAATGCAACAGGGTTCTTACATTAGCTGTTCTTTCAGCAAAAATTAGAGGTCAAAAAGGGACACAGACGAAATTCTGCAGACTGTCCTGTGCCAAAATAAAAATTGGCTCCTCTCCCACTGCAAGGGCAGTAAAAGAAGCTGGTACAGTGGAACCTCGGATTGCGAGTAACGCAGTTAACGAGTGTTTCGCAATACGAGCACTGTATTTGAAAAAACCCTAACTCGGTTTGCGAGTGCTATCTCGCAAAAGGAGCAGGATTCAGGCCAAAGCGGTGTGCAGTACCGCGTTTGGCCTGAGGTGGGGGGGCGGGGTGCCAGAGCTGAACCGCGCCGATCGGAAAGACATTGAAATACTCAGTTTCCGAGCCTTTCCGGCACCCCCCCCCCTACCTTTGGCGCATGCGGTATTGCATGCCATTGAAGTCAATGCAGAACAAATTATTTTCCTTTCCCTTGACTTCAAATGGGGAAACTCACTTCGATATGTGAGTACTTTGGATTACGAGCATTCTCCTGGAACGGATTATGCTCGTAATCTGAGGTTCCACTGTAATTTGTTACACACTACAGACAATTTTTTAGGTTTTGGATTGAGTGGGAAAGGCTCCATGCACACTAGCATTTTTTAAGCTCCTAGAAGCTAAATAGTGTTATTCTATGTGTCCATGCACACTACTTTAGGCTACAGTAAAACATTGGATTGCGAGCATAATTCGTTCCAGAATCATACTTGTAATCCAAAGCACTTAAATATCAAAGCAAATTTCCCCATAAGAAATACTAACTCAAAATGATTTGTTCCGAAACCATTTATTCAGAAGTCCTTAAGTTTATAGTCCATATAAAAAGATTATAGCAATGTGATAGGTTGTGCAACCAAAAAATGTCCATCCACAAATGGAAGCCTCCACAAGGGGATTAGAACCAAAATCCATCAGGAGCTACAGAGTATAAAAGAGAAGAGGCGCCACTAAATGTAGCAATATGTTTCTAAATGTTGTATCATTAAAATGTAACAACATTGCTACAATTAGAGGCGCCTCGCCTCTCTTATAAATACCTATATAGCCTATAATACGCTCTGAGCTTGCCCATGCTGCAATAACGCTGTTAAAACGCCCACAGCATTGCGTTAATTTCACCGCTTAGCGCCCTAAAAACACGGTAATAGCGCTAAAGGCGTTTCAGGGCGTTTTTGCAGCGCCTCAGTGTGAAAGGGCTCTTATACTCAGTTGTGCCATGACGCTACTTGTATATCAAACACATCGCTTGTATAAAGTCAAAATTTATTAAAAAGTTTTGCTTGTCTTGCAGAACGCTCTCAAACCAAGGTTTTACTGTATTAGCATTTTTTTAGCTTCAGCGTCTAGAAGCAGAAAAAATAAAAAAATATCAGTTTTTGAAGTCTCCACCACTCTACTAAAAACATGTTTTCATTGGTGTTCCCATTGCACAGATTTCCTGACAGAAGTTAGAGGAGAATGTATCCTTATGGCCGTACACACAATCCGAAGATCGGACAACTTTTTTCGCTTGATAGTCGCAAGTAGAAATTGAATGGGTTACTAAAGTCACAAATTCTCGTAAGACAGGGGAAGAAAAAAAAAAAAAAAATATGTATGTATGTATGTATGTATGTATGTATGTATGTATGTATGTATGTATGTATGTATGTATGTATGTATATATATATATATATATATATATATATATATATATATATAGTGATGTCATGTGTTGTAATTTATTTGTACATTACAACACACAACATCACTACGGATTGTTTTTATTTATTTTTTTCTGTCGTACGAGAATTTTCGTGACTTTAGTAACCTATTTAATTTTCGGACAACAACTATACTGACTAAACGAAAATCGTACGATCTTGTATCGTACGAGGAAAACTTTCGTGCTTGTCCGATCGAATAATATCGAATGAATGGTCGTGATCGGCTCTCGAAAGCTCTGTACTATCCCATTATCGTACGATTCTTCCTCGGGCGACCGTTTTCCTCCGATCTTTTCGGATCGTGTGTATGGTCCATTAGAGGGGACACAGGCAACTATAAAAACCTGACAGTCTCTAACCCTTCCTGCCCTATTCAGAACCAAACATGTTTTGACTAATGTTTTCAAGATCAGATCCTGTTTTTTTGTTTTGTTTTTTATATTCAGGTTGGAAAACACTGGGTCAGATCTCGGGGGGGGGGGGGGGTAGAGCCGATCCGCTGAGTCGGCATCCGGGGGGGGGGGGGGCGCGGGTAGAGCCCATGCGCTGGGCCGGATCTCAGGGGGAGGGGCGGCGTAGAGCCAATCAGCCGGGCCGGATCTCAGGGGGAGGGGTGGCGTAGAGCCAATCAACCAGGCCAGATCGCAGGGGGAGGGGCGACGTAGAGCCAATCTGCTGGGTCGGATCTCGGGGGGGGGGGGGGGGGGGGGCGGATGGGGGTGGTGTCTGCCGAGTACGCCCCCTGCGTCTTCCAGAAATGTAAAACAATCATGTCCAGCTGATGTAAAACGTTAATGTTGATGGAAAGAGCTTGCCATAAAAGATCTCTTTTTAGAGGTCAGGTTGTTCCTCCCATGTAACCAATGAAGGTTCCTTTATTCTCTCTTTTAGTCAGCAGGAAACCTCAGCATGTACATAATAAGAACACTTGAGCACTTATGCTGCTCCTGTACTTGCCAAAACCCAGCTGTAAACAGGTGGGGTCCACACCAATGTCTTGGAAAAATATTCTGCCAGCTGCAGTTTTCCATTTAGGTAAAGTGCTCCTTCACAGCATAAAATAAAAAAAAGGGTGAAGGGGGGAGAGGAAAGAAAGATGGAAAACATGAATATGCATTAATACCATCATCTCTGGCGAGTCAGGATACGTTCATTTCCATCATCTATAGATGCAGATCAAAAAAGTAAGGTGTTGGCTGTAATTTCATAGATCCATAGCTCCATACAGAGGAGCTGGTTTATTACAGCATCTAGGTCAGGGGTCCTCAAACTTTTTAAACAGGGGGCCAGTTCATGGTCCCTCAGACTGTTGGGGGGGCCGGACTATAGTTTAAAAAAAATTATGAACAAATTCCTACGCACACATCTTATTTGTAGTGCAAAAAGACAGGAAAAAAATATTTAATATTTAAAATAAAAAACAATTTTAATCAACATAAACTTATTAGTATTTCACAGACTCCCCTCATCACAGATTCCCCCCCCCCCCCCATCAAAAAGCCCCCATAAAAGATCCCCCCCCCCCCATCAAAAATCTCCCCAGCACAAACTCCTCTCCATCACAAAGCCCCCCCCCGTAACAGACACCCCCAATCACAGATCCCCCATAACAGACCCCCCTATAAGATTTCCCCATCAGAGACTCCCCCCCAACCACAATAGAAATATGTGTATTCCAGAAAGTTTAACAATCAGCAGATAAAGATACTCCAAACATCTGGTGTTAGCGCTTCAATCATCCCGGCACCATGGGTGTTATGGTGTCAGGGTGATTGAAGCGCATTATTTCTATTATTACGTTGTAATATAAAATTAAATAATTCAACTCACCATAATGCAGAATCAGTGTGAGCTCAGGTGTCACTGTCCCCAGCCAGCGGAGTGCTTCCTTACATCTCAGGTGTCACTATCCCCCCCGGCAGAGTGCTTCCTTACATCTCAGGTGTCACTATCCCCCCCGGCAGAGCGCTTCCTTACATCTCAGGTGTCACTAACCCCAGCCAGCGGAGTGCTTCCTTACATCTCAGGTGTCACTATCCCTCCCAGCGGAGTGCTTCCTTACATCTCAGGTGTTACTATTCCCCCCAGCGGAGTGCTTCCTCACGTCTCAGGTGTCACTGTCCCCAGCCAGCGGAGTGCTTCCTTACGTCTCAGGTGTCACTGTCGCCAGCGGAGTGCTTCCTTACATCTCAAGAGCCCTTCTATATTCCAGCAGCGATGTCTCCGCCGCCATTACTGAAAGCTGAGGGGGGGGAACAAATAAGAGGCGGCCATTTTCCAGAAGACCACAGACGAGTTATGAACAAGAAGGGAGCCTGCCGAGTGGCTACAATAGAAATTGAGCTGCGGCACTGCCCACCCGCCACCCCTTTCCACAACAGGTCACAGATGACAGACAGACCGGGGGCGGGCGGTGCCACAACTCCATTTATAGTGTAGCCACTCGGCAGGCTCCCTTTTCGTTTATAACTCGTCTGTGGTCTTCTGGAAAATGGCCACCGGCGGAGAGATCATCTCCGCCGGCCACGGACCTCTAGCGGCGGCGGGTGGCAAAAAATAGTAAATCATACTGCCGGGCAAATCACACTGGCGGGCCGGATGCGGCCCGCAGTTTGAGGACCCCTGGTCTAGGTGGTTATTTACAGAAGCCCTGTTTCTATCACTTAGTTTACTCATAGTCCAGTTAAGCTGGCCATAGATGGGTAGAATTTCAAACAAAGATTCTTAAGAAAATAGTGTGTGTGTGTGTGTGTGTGTGTGTGTGTGTGTGTGTGTGTGTGTGTGTGTGTGTGTGTGTGTGTGTGTGTGTGTGTGTGTGTGTGTGTGTGTGTGTGTGTGTGTTTTTCTAAATCATTAGTGAGGTCAAATTGGACGTTCATTTTCGCCCGCGGTTAACGAGAAAATTCAAAGAAGCAGGATGGATTTTTTTCTCAAAAAAGTATATGTGGTTGTTAGATAAATCATGGAGAGAACATGCACAAGAATGCATTAGGGGACGCCCCCTTGGACTTTAAATGGCAGAGATAAGAGTATACAGGGTCAAAATTAGGTAAAAAAAAAAGGCACAAGGGTGCCAACTTTATTGGTATACAAAATATATTGCATATATAGTCACAATTAGGGGTGCAACGGATCAAAAAAAACTCACGGATCGGATCATAAAAAAAATAATATCCACAGTCCCCCCCCCCCACTGTAATATCCACGTCATCCCCCCCACTGTAATATCCACAATCTCCCCCACTCACTGTAATATCCACGTCACCCACAAGGGTGCCAACTTTATTGGTATACAAAATGTAGAAAAAATATATTGCATATAGTCACAATTGATTTAAAAATATGTATAGTAGCAGAACATCAATGAATCAACATAAACAAAGTATGATGTATACAATAACCCAAACCGATAGTCCAAAATGCTGCTCAAAACAAATTGAGATCAGCCAATAGGATTTTAACACATATACCCGACATGTTTCGGAAATAATTTTGCATTATTATATACATCATACTGGTTATTATATACATCATACTTTGTTTATGTTGATTCATTGATGTACTGCTACTATACATATTTTTAAATCAATTGTGACTAGTGCTGCAACGGATCGGCGGTGATCCGTGATCCGAACGGGTCACCCTGTTCGGATCACCACGCGATCCGCGGAAAGGCCTAGCTCCAGAGCCGCGCCCATCTTGGTACACCCGGCGGCGGCCTTGTGCGCGCTGACGTCATCACCCCTCACCCTCGCTGCTCGTGGATCTGAAGTGGCCGGTGGGAGAGACTAAAGTAAGTGGGGAGATTGTGGATATTACAGTAAGTGGGGGAGATGACGTGGATATTACAGTGGGGGGGGGATGACGTGGATATTAGCAATTTTTTTTTTTTTTTGCCGATCCGAAAATGATCCGATCCGTGGCTCTGATCCGAGCCGTGAGTTTTTTGATCCGTTGCACCCCTAATTGTGACTATATGCAATATATTTTGTATACCAATAAAGTTGTCACCCTTGTGCCTTTTTTACCTAATTTTGACCCTGTATACTCTTATCTCTGTCATTTAAAGTCCAAGGGGGCGTCCCCTAATGCATTCTTGTGCATGTTCTCTCCATGATGCTATATAGGATGATGGCAGTTTAACACACCATTCAATTACCATAATTCTTTTCTCTATGGTTGTTAGATAAAAGTTCATTCCAAAATTAAATGCTAAAAGCAGAATCTTTTAAAAAGGCATTTTAATGTTCTGAGAATGTCCATGCAAATTTTTTCTTAAACATCGGCCAGGTTTAAGCAGGGTTAGCTGCAGTCTGATATATTACAATGATAAAGGCCAGCCTAGCATGTGACATTCTACAATGTCTTCATCCATATATGTTCTTACTCTGTCATCCAATCATTTAAAAAAATATACAGCACTTAAAAAGCAGAAGTACAGCCTGAGCTCGTTTGGTTGTACTTCTACGGATCACAGGAGTGCAGTTTGTTTTGCACTCCTGTGACCTGTTTTCAGCAGAGAGCGGGCTGAAGTCCTCTCTCTGATGATGTCACAGAGTCGGCCCAGGCTCTGCATCACGACCATGGAGTCTGGATCCACCCAGATCCCTGGACCGACTCAGCCTCTCAGCGAGCAACTAAGAGCCTGAGCCACCCGGTCCCACCCCCTCCACAGCCCAGCGCTCCAGAGCAGAGCGGTGACTGACATACCTCAGCTCTCTGCTAGGGGAGCTGTGAGAACCAAGCGATTGGCAATGTTCGATCACTTAGTTCTCAGTGTAGTGGGGCCGGGGGACCGATGCTGCATCCACCTAGGTATGAATCAAAAAAAAAAAAAAAAAAAAATCCCCCAAAAAAAATTTATAACCCCATATTTCACTTTTAAATTTTTTTTTTTGCAAAAAAGTATCCAATGCATTTACGTAGTCACTCCCCATACTTCTTTACATTTTCTGCCATTATTTAACTCAATCATCTGCAATACAGTTAAGTAAAATATAAAAAAAAAAATATTCACATTTTCATTTACATAGACATCAAAGTTGCATGATAAGGCGTTTCCCCATGTTTTCCAATGATAACCATTTACACATGTGCGACCTAAAGTTGCAGAGACTTCAAAGTAGTTCATGCACTACTTTGGTGCAACTTGAAGGCCATAGACTTCAATTGTAACCCTCAGACCCCTTTCACACTGAGGCGTTTTTTCCCGGTGCTTTAGGACTAAAAATAGCGCCTTTAAAGAGCCAGAAAAACGCCTCTTAAGCTCCCCCAGTGTTAAAGTCCGAGTGCTTTCACACTGGTGCGGTGCGCTTGCAGGACCGAAAAGCAGCAAGCAGCGTTTTTGGGGCAGTGAAGGAGCAGTGTATACATCGCTCCTACACCACCCCTGCCATTTAATTCAATGGGCAGTGCTGCTGAAATGCCTGCAAAGTGCTTTGCGGGCAGTTTTAACCCTTTCCTTGCCTGCTAGCGGGGTTAAAAGCACCCCGCTAGCGGCCAAAAAGCGTCACTGAAACGAAGATTTAACGCGGCCACGCTAGCAGTGTGAATGGGGTCTCGAAAGTTGTATAAAAGTCATACAATGCAGCAGTTGTCCATTATCACTTGTCATTGTTCTACACCAAGCTTTACCATCAACTACATAAACCAGGGTTCGACAAAACCCGGGCGCCAGGTCGCAAATGCGACTAGAATTAGCGACCTGGCGCCTGAGGCAGCACAGCTGAAGTTTCCTGTGTCTCCGTGCGCCCGCCCCCGCGATCACGTTGGGCCGCGCTGGCTGGTAATTGAGGCCGTGGCTTTGCGGCCTTCTGCAGGCCTATGATTCATTCTGTAATCTGGCACCCTCTTGTGGCGGCTGTTGGTATGACAAGACAACCAGCATTGCTTGCCTGTTTCACTGCCCGCCCATCTCCTTCCCTTTACTTAGAAGTTAACCCCCAAACATTATATATATTTTTTATTCCAACACCCTAGAGAATAAAATGGCGGTCGTTGCAATACTTTGTCACACCGTATTTGCGCAGCGAAGTTACAAGCGCACTTTTTTGAGGAAAAAAATACACTTTCTTTTTATTAAAAAATAAGACAACAGTAAAGTTAGCCAAATTTTTTTTTATATTGTGAAGGATAATTTTACGCCGAGTAAATTGATACCCAACATGTCACGCTTCAAAATTGCGTCCGCTTGTGGAATGGTGACAAACTTTTACCCTTTTAAAATCTCCATAGACGACATTTAAAAAATTCTACAGGTTGCATGTTTTGAGTTACAGAGGAGGTCTAGGGCTTGAATTATTGCTCTCGCTCTACCGATCGCGGTGATACCTCACATGTGTGGTTTGAACACCGCTTTGATATGCGTGCGCTACTCAGGTATGCGTTCGCTTCTGCACGCATCGGTCGTTAAAAAAAAACACACCTGGCTCCTAACTTTTTTAGCTGGCTCCTAGATTCCAAGTAAATTTGTCAAGCCCTGACAAACTACACCAAGCTTTACCATCAACTACATAAATTACACATGTATATAAAATCTATGCAAGATACAGTTACAATAAATTCAACAGTTACTATGCAGCTTCAGTTCCTCTGCATCACAGCCGTTTCCTCCTGCATAGAGCACCATGAGATGGATTTTATAAAATATTGTCACAGATGTGCGCCAGATTTTCATCTCTAGATAAGGATCTGTCTATAATAGTATGAAATGGTTCTCTAAGTTCCCCAGGGGGGGGGGGGGGGGGGACTGTCTGAACTATCACCATTAAAATGCAAGTTACTGACTATTGCACAGCTGTTTATCATACTAAATAAGTCAGGACAAAGAGCCAAGATGGAGTGCAAAATAAAGAAACCCATAGCTATCAGACTTGACTTCAGTTTACTAGTCAGAGGAGGATGATGTCGTCGTCGTCATGAAGAAATTGTGCAATCAAAATAAAAAAGCAAGTCATGTGCTTTTCTGGTGCTCTCATTGAAGTCCAGTGGCCAAAAAGATCATATGTACCGTTTTTTTTTTTAACGCATCCAGAAACAAGCTTTAGGTGGCAGGACACTCAGGTGTGAACAGGTACTGATACAAGTATAAAGCTTGGTTCACATTGCTGCGGTGCGATTATGTAGTTCAACTTTGCATATTTTATAGGACCAATTGCACGGTTGGAAAAAAAAAAAAAAAAAAGAAGGACGGCATGCACTTTTCAGCGCAGCACAAACACAACACATTCATGCAAACATGCATAAAAACAACGCAAAAAACCCTGCCAAAAAAAAAAAAACACATAAAACTCAGTGTGTGTGTAAAAAAAAAAACACTTGAATGTGTTACAAAGATTGCAATGCACCGCAACGAACGCGGCGTTGTGGTGTAAATGAGTCTTAGGGGTTTTATGAATTAGTAGTAACAGAAGTGCTGGTCATTCATATCTGACTGAAATTCCCACTAGTGCGACTTTGATGCAACTTTGCACTCTCTGGCACTCAAGTTGCAAGAAAGTCACATCAAAGTAGTGAGCAACCTTTTCAAAGTTGCTGTGACTTTAAGTCGTATAAATTGGAACAGGTGCCATTGAAATCAATGGGTTGCGACTCGTCATGCAACTTTACGTGTCCCAAGTCGCACTAATGGGAACCAAGTTCAACTAAATTATAATCTTCCACCACCTTCAGCATTTCTGCTGAGTTACATATCATTGTATCACGGGATGTTGTCAGTATGCATCTCTACATACCACTCTCGTGATAAATGAAGAAAAGTTCCATCTAGTACATACAACTCATCCAGTCATCGTTCTCTTTGCACACAAACAGCCGGATAGTTATGACCCAGACCAGCCATTCCCAACCAGGGTTCCCTCAGAGATTCCTAGGGGTTGCTTGAGCTGTGACTAATTGACTTCCCATTTGGTAGTGCCTGCTTAGTTCCAGGGCCAACACCATTTGCTGTCCAAGAGGAGGGGGGCATTCTGGTCATTTTCCCACTGACCACCAAAGTAAGCCGAATTTCTCCTATGGACACCCGAAGAATATATTTTAGAAGGGGTTCCCTTATATATTGTTTTTATGGGTTTCCCCTAGGGTACAAAGGCTGAGAAGGTCTGGCCCAGACCGAAGTGTTCTTTTTGCCTGTGCATGGGTGCCTTCACCTTGGCAGGACAAGCGATGCAGAAATAAAAAGCCGTTATACATCGACCTTCGGTATTTTACGACGGACTAATGGCAGATTATTTCTGAATGATTGCTATGGAAACAGTAGCGAAGCTTGTGTGCACACATAAAGGTGGCTTGCTGAGGAATCAGACATAAGACTTTTTATGTTTGCAGGGCTAGTAAGTGAATGACAGCTAGAGTATGGTTGCTTGAAATAGGCAATGCAATAATGACATACTTAGCGATGAGCCACACAGTGTTCAGAATACAGAACTACATTGCAAGAAATAAGTTACCATTATGCAACGTGATCATTCATAACACCTTCATGATAGCCAACTGAGGAGAGCTACAGACAGTAAGGCCTAGTTTACGGTTTAACCACTTAAGCCCTGAGCCTGAGATTTGGTGTTTACAAGTTAAAAACTGTTTTTTTTTGCTAGAAAATTATTCAGAAAAAAAAATAAATAAATAAATAAATAAATAAATAAATATATATATATATATAATATATATATAATATGTTTGGGGGTTCTAACACCCAAGAGAATAAAATGGTGGTTGTTGTAATACTTTTTGTCACACCGTTCTTGCACAGCGGTCCACCAAGGGCACTTTTTTGGAAAAAAAACAAAAAAATTTTGAATAAAAAAAATTAAAACCGTAAAGTTAGTCCAATTTTTTTTTTTATATTGTGAAAGAGAAGGTTACGCCGAGGAAAAATGATACCCAACATGTCACGCTTCAAAGTTGCACCCGCTCGTGGAATGGCGACAAACTTTTACCCTTAAAAATCCCCAAAGGCGTCGTTTAAAAATAAAAAATAAATAAATATTCTACAGGTTGCACGTTTTGAGTTAGGCCCCATGCACACGAGACGCAGGTGCAAACTCTGCTGAACACACGTTTTTAAACGCTGAAACCGGCGTTTATAAACGCGCGTTTTGCCGCGTTTGCGGCCGCGTTTAGCCGCGTTTGCGTTTATAAGCGTTTCATCATAGAGCCTCCCTAAGCTCAAAAAACAGTAAATTTTAACCATTTCAGCCAGTTTGTGAGACCAGAGTGAGTAGCAGCAGCTGAGAGAGCAGCAGTGTACTTGTATTTAGCGTATCACTTTCCACATCTGCCACAAGTTGTGGA
Organism: Rana muscosa; assembly: GCA_029206835.1. Lineage (NCBI taxonomy): Eukaryota > Metazoa > Chordata > Amphibia > Anura > Ranidae > Rana > Rana muscosa. Next base: position 27,946,217 of record JARGYO010005626.1, on the reverse strand, counting down.
TTGTCCACTTGCCACGTCACCTGCCACGTCACCTGGCCACGTCACCTGCCACAAGTTGTGGATTGTCCACTTGCCATGTCACCTGGCCACATCACGTGCCACGTCACCTGGCCACTTCACCTGCCACAAGTTGTGAGTTGTCCACTTGCCACGTCACCTGCCACGTCACCTAGCCATGTTACCTGCCCACATTACCTGCCACGTCACCTGCCACAAGTTGTGGATTGTCCACTTTCCACGTCACCTGGCCACATCACGTGCCACATCACCTGCCACAAGTTGTGAATTGTCCACTTGCCACGTCACCTGCCACGTCACCTGGCCACGTCACCTGCCACAAGTTGTGGATTGTCCACTTGCCACGTCACCTGGCCACGTCACCTGGCCACGTTACCTGCCACGTCACCTGCCACGTCACCTGCCACAAGCTGTGGATTGTCCACTTGCCACGTCACCTGGCCACGTCACCTGACACAAGTTGTTGATTGTCCACTTGCCACTTTACCTGCCACAAGTTGTGGATTGTCCACAATGCAATGCAAGCAATTACAGTTTTCTTTTATATTTTTTAATAGTTTTTCATCATTTGCCATCATTTTTGAGATTTCTAATGTTAAAAAATAGGTCACCTTTAAAAACGCTTATAAACGCAAACGCGGCAAAACGCCGGTACCGCGTTTAGCCGCGTTTAGCGTCTGAAACGTGGAAAACTTTTGCGTCTGAACCCATTTTTTTGCTTCTGGAAAAACGAGGTTAAACGCAACTGCTTGTAAACGCCAAAAAACGAGAGTGTGTGCATGGACACATAGGATAACATTGAATGGGTTCAGGAGCAGTTGAAAAAAGCGTCCAACTGCCTCTGAACGCGCGTTCAACAGCAAATAACAGCGTCTCGTGTGCATGGGGCCTTACAGAGGAGGTCTAGGGCTAGAATTATTGCTCTCACTCTATCGATCACGGCAATGCCTCACATGTGTGGTTTAAACACAGTTTTCATATGCGGGCGCTGCTCGCGTTGGCTTCTGCATGCAAGCTCAGCAGGACGGGGCACATTTAAAAAAATATTTATTTTACCTTTTATTTTTATTTTTTACACTGTTTTTTTTTTTTTTTTTAAGAAATGTCACTTTTATTCCTATTACAAGGAATGTAAACATCCCTTGTAATAGAAAAAAATTAAAAATTAAAAAAAAGTATGACAGGACCTCTTAAATATGAGATCTGGGGTCAAAAAAAAAACCTCAGATCTCATATTTACACTAAAATGCAATAAAAACAAAAAAAAAAAAAAAAAAAAAAAAAAAAGAAGAAACTACTGTCATTTGAAAAACTGAAAATGAAATAAAATAAAAAATGGCCCTTTAAGAGATATGGGCATTCCGTCCTGCAATGGTATGGTGACAGGTGGGGGCCATCTTCACTTCACTCGTCTCCATACCAACCACAGAAGAGGATCCAATTGCCTCCGCCGCTGCCGACTGTTCCGGTAAGCGGTGGAGGGCACCGGAGAGCGGCCCCTCTCTCGCCGCCGATAAAAGTGATCTTGCGGCGAATCCGCCGCAGACACCACTTTTATCTGAAAGAGGACTGCTCACTGAAGAAGAGGATATCTGCTGCCATAACAGATATATCCCTCTTCAAAGTGCCGACGTATATCGGCGTGAGCTGGTTCGTAAGTGGTTAAAAACCATGCGGTTGAGTTGCGGTCTTACTGCCCCACCTAAACTCTCCCGATAGTTACCGTATATACTCGAGTATAAGCCGAGGCACCTAATTTTACCACACCAAAAAAAAAAAAAAACACACTGGGAAAACTTGACTCGAGTATTAGCCTAGGGCAGGGATATGCAATTAGCGGGCCGCCAGCTGTTGCCAAACTACAAGTCCCATGAGGCATAGCGAGACTCTGACAACAGCAAGCATGACACCCAGAGGCAGAGGCATGATGGGACTTGTAGTTTTGCAACAGCTGGAGGTCCGCTAATTGCATATCCCTGGCCTAGGGTGTCCATGTGGATGCCTCACTGTGCCCATGCCTAGACTGATGTTTAACATAGGAGTCTATGGAAGGGATGCCCGGCTTTGAAAAATTGGTTCTCCCCAGCCGTAGGTCCCCCAGACACCAAACTTTGCAACCTTGTAGAGGAGAAATGGGGCTACATGTGTGCCACATTACGAGTCCAGGAGACCTAAGACCGGCCAGTACCGGGTCCCCAAATTCACCGGAAAAATTACCGTTTAACATGGAAGTCTATGGAAGGGGTGCCCGGGTTTGAAAAATCGGTGCTCCCTGGCCATAGGTCCCCCGGACAACAAACTTTGCACACATGCAGAGGAAGATTAGGGCTACATGTCTGGGAGATCAGGCGCAAAAATGTGACTCGAGTATAAGCCGAGGGGGGGCATTTTCAGCACAAAAAAAGTGCTGAAAACCTCGGCTTATACTGGAGTATATACGGTAAACATTTTTTTTTAGCTCAAAGTGGATGTAAACCCTCCATACATCCAGTGAAGTGAACAGCCTCAGATGATACACAGGGATGAACCAAATCACCCTACATAGGTTTTACATATATACCGTATATACTTGAGTATAAGCCGAGTTTTTAAGCACAATTTTCTTGTGCTGAAAATGTCCCCCTCTGCTTATACTCTAGTCACCTTTTTGCACCTGATCTCCCGGACTTTGAGGACCCAGTACCGGTCAGCCGTAGGTCCCTTGGCATACATGTAGCACCACTCTTCCTCTACAAGTGTGCAAAGTTTCTTGTCCGGGGGACCTATGGCCGGGGAGCAACGATTTTTCAAAGCCGGGCATCCCTTCCATAGACTCCCATGTTAAACGGTCATTTCTCCAGTGATTTTGGGGACCCAGTACTGGCCGGTCATAGGTCCTCTGGACCCGAAACTTGTCACACATGTAGTCTCCTCTATAAGTGTGCAAAGTTTTTTTGTCTGGGGGACATACAGCCGGGGAGCACAGATTTTTCAAACCCGGGCACCCCTTCCATAGACTCCCATGTTAAACGTCAGTCTAGGCATGGACACAGTGAGGCATGGACACAGTGAGGCACACCCTAGGCTTATACTCGAGTCAATACGTTTTCCCAGTTTTTGTGGAAAAATTAGGTGCCTCGGCTTATACTTGAGTATATACGGTATCTGCTGTCTTCACATTTATATACTGTTTAGAAAGTTGAGATCCTGTTAGGAAATTCTGTCTTCCTGTTTAACACAGAGTGTGATGTCTGGGCATACAGCCAAGATAGCTAAAATTGCTGATTGGAGGAAAGGCACACACCCCCTCATTATTGGCAGACTCTCACAGAGGTGTTTTGTAACAGGGTCATCTCCCTGTTAATCTATTTATAGCAACCTCCGCTGACAGAAATTTCAGGCTGCTTTTATCTGATGTGTCAGAGAATTTGTCAGGAGTTAATCAGGCTGATAACAGAGGAACCATTCAGAAGAGAGCTGCAGGACATAACTCATTGAAGAGAGATAACAAAATACTGCAGATATATGGGCCCAGTTGAAATTTCATGAATTGGGTTTACATCCACTTTAATGTATTACCTGTAAAAAATACTAATACAAAGAAAAATAGTCAGAACTGGGGGGGGGGGGGGGGGTATTTTTATAATTAAACTTTCTAAACAAAGGGCCAGTTCAGGGTCCTTCAGGCTTTAGGGGGCAGCAGACTGTGGCCACTTCAGTATCTGCCTGCTCAATGGGGATTAGCAGACAAATTAGCTTGACAGAGCCCGCTCCATGTGAAAGGGGTCTTACCAGGAATGGCCGGTCCATTAGGGGCACCACCCCCCTGCAGGGCGCCGGACTCATACATTTGTATGGTTGTTTTTGTTTTGTTTTTCCAAGCCACATGATTAAAGCATGAGGCTCCAATTGGCTTGAAAAAGGTTCGGGGGGCGCAGAGCATTGCACCGTGAACCCACCCACTTGTGACAATAGCGAATTAATATTCGCCATTGTCTTCCGGCTTCTCATCCTGGCCAATCAGGTCGGATCAGGTTGAGGTCCGGAGCTAAAGAAAGCCCTGGAGGGGCGAGTGCGGGGGGGGGGGGGTGGGGCATACTGTCACCGTGGAGAGGCCGAGTGTGGGCGAACCTGTTTAGCACCAGCCGCCATTGGGTCTTACTATGTTTTTAAACACATTTTTTGTTACTTTTTTTTTTGGGGGGGGGGGGGGGGTCTTTGGTGAGATAGAGGTCTACACAGACAACCATATCAATTTGAGACAGAGAAAGGGACTGAAGATAGTCCCTCTCTGTAGCACTTTACAGGAATGAAATAAGGACTCTTTATAGAGATTCCCAATTCATTCATAAAATATGACAGTCTGATACATAATAACACTCGCGTTTACTATGATCAGCTGTCAGTGGTGATCGCTGCATGCGCCCTCTCTACTACGGGGGGGGGGGGGGGCCAGTAAACACATGTTTTCCAACCCCCCAACTTCAGGGAGTGGAAGAGGAGGGATGCTGGCTAATGATGGTGGCTGTGGGGTGGGTTTAGGAGATATCCAGGGTAGCTACAGGCAAGCCTTATTATAGTAGGTCTACCTGTAGTGAAGAGTCTGTAAGGGTTTACAACCACAGCGCCAGAAAGGGCTGCACACATGCCACACCAAGATTTACCGGTATACCCGAGTTGTATTTGGCAGGCAAATGCTGAACATGAACCACTCAAGTCAATCAGGTAAAAAAATGATCTTCACCAGCACACTTTGGCATAGGGATAATCTTGTCCTTTATTCACATAAAGCCACAGGCATCACAGGCCGAGGTTTTGGGTTCGTGTGGGATCCTTTTTTCAAGGTAGACTCAGCCGTTATGCCTGCGGCTTTATGTGAATATTAAAAAAAAAGGTCATCTCAATGCCAAGGTGTGCTGGTCAAGATCCTTTTCTTCTAAAATTGTATGGCGGTGCGACCCACCAATTCCCTACAGCACCCTACATGAATTGCACTCTTTACAGGCTACAACAGACAACTTCCCTATTCAAATGAATGGGGCTGAAAAAATAAATAAATAAATAAAAAAAAAAAAAATAAAAAAAAAATAAAAAAAATTGAAAAAACCTGCACTTAACCAAGTGAATAGGGTATTCGTGTAGTGAAAAAAAAAAAAAAATGAATGGGGCTGCAAAACCATGCTTCTGGTTGTGGCACAGTGATGTGGAATACAATGACAAAATGCCTCCCAGTCGCCTGTCAAATGCCCCCTGAACAGCGATCCACAGAAGATCGCTCTTCAGAGGGCAACACAAATATAAAAAAAAAGAGTCCTAATAATTCCAGCAAGGCAGACACAACTCTGTGTAATGAAAAGCTTTCACGATTGACAATTTCCAAAAGGTCATTAAGCATACAATAAAGGTCTCCACTACAAGTCAATCCATACAGAGCCGGTTCACACCTTGTCAAGGTTATTATAAATAATAAAACTTGCTGCCAAATTGCCAATGTTATACTTCAATGCAAAACTTGCCCTTGAGGAACCTTCTGATAACATGTTTCCATGTGACAAAGTTTGTCTCCTCTAGACTTTGTATATTAAGTGTATTTATAGCAGATCCTATCAATTCCTCTAATTATTTCCATCACAAGACTTAATTATTACTACAAACGGATCCAACACAGAAAGATAAATATGAATAGAACAACACTGTGCGTTATTTTACAGGACACAGTGCAATAAAATTCACCCCGGAGAGTTTATAGGGAGGCAGATGGTGAATTGTACTCAGATGTCCCGTGTACAGTGTGGCAGAATTTATCAGTGACATATAAAACTAAAGTAAATAATAAAAAAGGCATATGGACAATAGAGATAACCAACCAGGTACAGTCTAGCACTGGTAGTAAACATTAGGGTGCTGATTTGTTCCATTAACTACTTCCTATCTGGGCCAATTCTGACACTTTCATTCCTACGTATAAAAATCTACTTTTTTTTGCTAGAAAATTACTTAGAACCCCCAAACTAATTAAAGAAAAAAAATTTACACACACACACACACACACACACACACAGTGGCAGTTAGGATCCATGACATGTGAAATTCTAGGTTTCCCTACGAGAGCCATCTTAAAGCGGAGTTCCACCCAAAAATGAAACTTCCGCTTTTCGGAACCCTCCCCCCCCCCTCCGGTGTCACATTTGGCACCTTTCAGGGGCGAGGGGGGGGTGCAGATGCACCACTTCCGGGTATTGACTCCCGCAGGAGTCACGCCCCTTCACGTTAACCCCCCCCCCTCCGCGCTGTCTTCTGGGAAACATACTGTTCCCAGTAAAGAGCGGGGACCAGTGACGGTGCGCATGCGCAGTAGGGAACCAGGCAGTGAAGCCGCAAGGCTTCACTTCCTGATTCCCTCACTGAGAATGGCGGCGGCATCCGAGGACCGAGCCACTGCTCGACCTGCCGACATCGTGGGCGCGCTGGACAGGCAAGTGTCAATTTTTTAAAAGTCAGCAGCTGTAGTATTTGTAGCTGCTGGCTTTTAAAAAAAAAAATAAAAAAACATTTGGGCAGAACCTCCGCTTTAAAGTGGCTGTAAGGCCAGAAGGTTTTTTTTATCTTTATACAATAAAGATAAAAAATCTGTGTGCAGCAGCCCCCTAATACCTACCCGAGCCCCATCTTTATCCAGCGATGTGCACCAGAGACTCTGCTGCCCGGGACGAAAGAGAAAAAAAAATAAAAATAAAGAGAAAAACAAAAAAAAAAAGAAAAGAAAAAAAAAAAAAAAAAAAAAAGAAGAGCTGCTTGCTGTGGGGGGCACTCATAGGGTTGCCACCTCATCCCTTTAAACACATATTAATTACACAGGTTCTGTGACTGATTAAGGTGCCTTATCTGCATTAAATTGGCCTCAGAACCTGTGTAATTCATGTGTTCGGGTTTAAAGGGATGAGGTGGCAACCCTAGGCACTCAACAGTAGGGAGGAGCGTCGGCGAGGGACCCGAGAAGGAGGATTGGAGATGCTCTGTGTAAACCCATTTCACAGAGCAGGCAAGTATAACATGTTTGTTATTTTTAAAAGAAAAATAAATAAAAAAAATACATGACTTTACAATCACTTTAAAAAGGAACACTAAAAGGTTCCCGTTTTTTTATTAAAAAAAAAAAAAAAAACAACAACAAACATGTTATACTTACTTCCACTGTGCAGCTCGTTTTGCACACAGTGGCCCCGATCCTGGTCTTCTGGGGTCCCTCGGCGGCTGTTTCAGCTCCTCCCCGCAAGGACTCCACACCATAATGCGAGCGAGCTCACATGGTGTGGAGTTATTCCGGGCGCGCTCCCGTGATACAGCGGCGGCATTGTCGAATGTTTTTTCACCTTAATGCATAGGATGCATTAAGGTGAAAAAACATGTACCTTTACAACCCCTTTAACCGATACTACACAAGTTTGTCTGACTTTAGAAAAGGTCCCTGCACTACTTTGGTCCGACTTCAATGCCACAGTGTGTAGGAAGTCACATCAAAGTTGGCAGTTGGGCTAGTGTGAACCGAGCCTTATCAGGGGTTTCAAACTGGCGACTCCCGAGCTGTTGCAGAACTACAAGTCCCATCATGCCTCTGTGAGTCATGCCTTGCAAAAGTATTCACCCCCCTTGGCTTTTTACCTATTTTGTTACATTACAGCCTTTACTTCAATGTTTTTTTTTAATCTGAATTATATGTGATGGATCCAAAAACACAATAGTCTAAGTCGATGAAGTAAAATTTATCTATATATCTATATACATAGACACACACACAAATTTTTCAGACATAAAAACTGATAATTGGCATGTGCGTATGTATTCACCCCCTTTGTTATGAAGCCCATAAAAAGCTCTGGTGCAACTAATTACCTTCAGAAGTCACATAATTAGTGAAATGATGTCCACCTGTGTGCAATCTAAAGGCCCATACACACGATCAAACTTTTTGACAACAATTGTCCGACGGACCTGTTTTAGCGGACAATCCGACCGTGTGCATGCTCCATCGGACAAAATGTTCGCTGTGAAAACAGACAAACTTTCCGGGAACAAATGTCCGATGGAGCAAAATCCAATCGTGTGTACACAAGTCCATCGGACTAAAAATTCCAAAGTACAAACACGCATGCTCAGACAATAGCAGAAGTTGCCCACAGGATGGCGGTAAAGAGCAGAAAAACCACATGATTTGGTGAAAGTTGGCTGAAAAAAAAAGTCCTGCCGTATGTATGCATGCCAAGTTCAAGGCCAACGACCTTTGGACAAAAATCCACGGAAAAGTCAGCTCGTGTTTACGAGGCTTTAGTGTCACATGATCTGTTATTACATATAAAACACCTTTTTGAAAGGCCCCAGAGGCTGCAACACCTAAGCAAGAGGCACCACTAACCCAACACTGCCACGAAGACCAAGGAACTCTCCAAACAAGTAAGGGACAATGTTGTTGAGAAGTACAAGTCAGGGTTAGGTTATAAAAAAATAAAAATAAAAAAAATTATATCCAAATCTTTGATGATCCCTAGGAGCACCATCAATTCTATCGTAACCAAATGGAAGGAACATGGCACAACAGAAAACCTGCCAAGAGTCGGCCACACACCAAAACTCACGGACCGGGCAAGGAGGGCATTAATCAGAGAGGCACCACAGAGATCTAAGGTTACCCTGGAGGAGCTGCAGAGACTGGAGTATCTGTACATAGGACGACAATAAGCCGTACGCTCCATAGAGTTGGGCTTTATGGCAGAGTGGCAAGAAGAAAGGCATTACTGTCAGCAAAAAACAAAATGGCACATTTTGAGTTTGCGAAAAGGCATGTAGGAGACTCCCAAAATGTATGGAGGAAGGTGCTCTGGTCTGATGAGACTAAAATTGAACTTTTTGGACATCAAAAAAAAAACACTATGTCTGGCGCAAACCCAACACATCACATCACCCAAACACCACCATCCCCACAGTGAAACGTGGTGGCAGCATCATGCTGTGGGGATGTTTTTCAGCAGTCGGGACTGGGAAACTGGTCAGAGTTGAGGGAAAGATGGATGGTGCTAAATACAGGGATATTCTTGAGCAAAACCTGTACCACTCTGTGTGTGATTTGAGGCTAGGATGGAGGTTCACCTTCCAGCAGGACAATGACCCCAAACACACTGCTAAAGCAACACTTGAGTGGTTTAAGGGGAAACATGTAAATGTGTTGGAATGGCCTAGTCAAAGCCCAGACCTCAATCCAATAAAAAATCTGTGGTCTTAAAGAGGAAGTAAAGGCAAAACAAAAAAAAAAAAAAAAAAAAAACACAACCCTGCAAAAGAAGGGCATTATGAGCTAGTATGCATAGCATACTAGCTCATTATGAATGACTTACCTGAGATCGAAGCCCCCGCAGCAGTCCTCGGTCACCTCCGCCGTCATCTTGCCTCGATGTCCCGTGACTGCATCGCCACTCCGGCGCTGTGATTGGCCGGAGCGGCGATGACGTCACACGCATGTGCGCGCCGGCCTGCAAGATCCCATTCAGAAAACCGCCAATGATGCCGGCCCGCTATTGCGCATGCGTGTGACATGAAATGATGTCCACCTGTGTGCAATCTAAAGGCCCATACAAATGATCAGACTTTGACAACAATTGTCCGACAGACCTGTTTTAGCGGACAATCCGACCGTGTGTATGCTCCATCGGATAAAATGTTCGCTGTGAAAACAGACAAACTTTCCGGCAACAACATGTCCGATGGAGCTAAATCCAATCGTGTGTACACAAGTCCGTCGGAAGATCCCATTCAGAAAACCGGCAATGATGCCGGCCCGCTATTGCGCATGCGTGTGACGTCATCTGCGTTTTTTTAAATAGTAAATATCTCCTAAACCGTGTAGGTTAAGGAGATATTTCTTGCACCTACAGGTAAGCCTTAATCTAGACTTACCTGTAGGTGCAAGTTGTCTAGGTGGGTTTACAAGCACGTTAATGATTGCTGTTCACAAGCGCAAACCATCCAACTTGAAGGAGCTGGAGCAGTTTTGCAAGGAGGAATGGACAAAAAATCCCAGTGGTAAGATGCGGCAAGCTCATAGAGACTTATCCAATGCGACTTGGGGCTGTGATAGCCGCAAAAGGTGGCTCTACAAAGTATTGACTTTAGGGGGGTGAATAGTTATGCACATTGACTTTTTCTGTTATTTTGTCCTATTTGTTGTTTGCTTCACAATAAAAAAAAAAAAAAATAGCCCAACACATCTTCAAAGTTGTGGGCATGTTCTGTAAATTAAATGATGCAAATCCTCAAACAATCCATGTTAATTCCAGGTCGTAAGGGCAACAAAACACAAAAAATGCCACGGGGGGGGGTGAATACTTTTGCAAGGCACTGCAACTGTCAGCCTTGCAATGCCTCATGGGACTTGTAGTTTCACAACAGCTGGAGGGTCGCCAATTTGAGACCCCTGCTTAAGAGGAATGAGACAAACCATTTATCACTGCTTACAATGATCAGCTTTTATTTACGTGAAGCCTTTATACAAAAAAGAAAAAGTAAAAGACTGTTGCTGTAACTGCTTAAAGTGGAAGTAAACCCTCCTATCCTATACAGCCAAGGAAGCTGCCATATTAGCCTCTGATCTGCAGTTGTCATGATGCCGCACATGTAAGTAGTTATGACACCAGTTACCCGATGGCTTGACAGTTTGGATAGGAGCCCAAGCAACTGTGACAGTTATTCATGACATGCCTTGAATGTAACCATTTTGAGAAAACCGTTAAATCGATGGGTTCAGTTCTGCTTTAAGCCCTGGCTCACACTATGAATCGCACCTCATTCCTGTGCAATTCACATGCGATTCCGTGAGGTGCGATTCATTTTGAACGGGTTAAAATCCCAGCGCATCATGCCAAAGTAGTTGTTTTTTTATTTGTCAAGTCCCACTACATCTGCATCACGCCAAAAGTTGTGCACGCACCAATTTTAGAAACGCACTGCCACCGGATCGCATGATCGTTTTGTACTATGCTATCCGATGCAGGCAAATGCACTGAATTTGCGACTTGGGGGTTTTCGTTAACATTGCGCTGACACCCGCTGCAGATCGCAAAGGGCAGCGTGGGAAACGCACACAGATTGCGGGTTTAAACGCACCGCATTCATGGGACTCAAGAGTTTGGTTGTCAAGTCCCTCTAAATCACTCTCTGCTCCCTAGACTGACACTGCTGCTGGACAGAGGGGTCCAACTAGAGAAGAGACAGAAGTGTGATACTAGCCGGATTACCAGGTGGAAAAAAGAAAAGGAAGGCAGACGCTACATTGTAGGATTGCGAAGCTGCAATTTAGAAAATGGCACTTTTAGGCTGAATGACTTTTAACTCATTGATGACAATGAAAGGACGGGGGGGGGGGGGGGGGTTGGTGTGGCCTGATCGGAGGAGGGGAGATTTCTGCCCTATAATAGGAAGCTCCTGATGACTCCCATGCACATTATACAATAATTGCAGAAGAGTGTTTTCTCTCTGTCCCTGAGTGAGAACAAAGGCATGCACAGCAATGACAGCAGCAGGAGCTGGGGAAGCCTCACTCCCCATCATACACCCTCCATCCCTAGGATGACAACACACAGACAGATAATGATCCTGTCCTGTCCCTCCCCCCTGTGCACAGCTGATCTCAGCCTCCAGCCCCCCATTGACATGCAGTATAGGGGAAGGGATCTCACCTTGGTGACCTGAGTCCTGGCTCTGCTCTGTGCAGGCTGGAGGAGGCACAGCAATGATCAGCACTCAGCACACACAGCACTGTGAATGAAATGTACCTTCCCCAGGAACAGCTCAGCCCTTTCCACTTCCTGGGGAGGGGGAGGGATCACATCAATGCTGCTTCTTCTTCTTCTTCTGCTTCTTTTTGTGTTTTATTGGGAATTTAAACCTCACCATGTGGAGATCTCAGCGCCACCTAGCGGTGTCTTTGTAGATCGCTCGCTGATCCTTAGACTACTAGAGACATGTCTACTGATCAGCAGAGAGAGGGGATCCTGGCTTCACAATATCTTCCCTTAACCACTTCCTTCCCAAGTCTATTCTGACTTCTCTACTACATGTAAAATGTATCTTTTCTTTTGCTAGAAAATTACTTAGAACCCCCAAACATTATAATATCTCTCTCTCTCTATAAATTATATATATATATATATATATATATCAGTGGCGGTGCGTCCATAGAGGGCACCAGAGCGCCGCCCCCTCTCGCTCCTGCACCGCCACTGAAAGACAATACATAGATTCATGCATTGCATGAATCTGTGTATTGTCACCGCTGCCGCGCTGCCCACTATTCATATGGCCGGCCTCCTGGTGAGCGCCGGCCATATGAATTAGAGCGGTGGCCGGCGGTGGGTGTGACTTGGAACTGTCTATCAGAGCGTTCCTTGGAGAAGACTGTGTGGAGGTTTCAGCCAATCAGGTTCACCGGATCTGGTTACCGGTAACCTGATTGGCTGAAGCGACATCGAGGGCGGGAGAACACATCGAGGACGGCGCGGACCGAGGAAGGTAAGTGCAAGGCTGGGGGGGGGGGACAGGCTGCATTTGGGGGACAAACTGGCTGCATTTGGGGGTACTGGCTGTATATGGGGGACACGCTGGCTGAATATGGGGGGAACTGGCTGAATATGGGGGGAACTGGCTGAATATGGGGGACAAACTGGCTGCATTTGGGGGGAACTGGCTGTATATGGGGGACAAACTGGCTGAATATGGGGGACAAACTGGCTGCATTTGGGGGGAACTGGCTGAATATGGGGGGAACTGGCTGTATATGGGGGACAAACTGGCTGCATTTGGGGGAACTGGCTGTATATGGGGGCACACTGGCTATATATATGGGGACACACTGGCTATATATATATATATATATGGGGACACACTGGCTATATATATATATATGGGGACACACTGGCTATATATATGGGGACACACTGGCTATGTATATGGGGACACACTGGCTATGTATATGGGGACACACTGGCTATGTATATGGGGACACACTGGCTATGTATATGGGGACACACTGGCTATATATATATGGGGACAAACTGGCTATATATATATATATATATATATATATGGGGACAAACTGGCTGTATATGGGGGCACACTGGCTATATATATGGGGACAAACTGGCTGTATATGGGGACACACTGGCTGTATATGGGGGCACACTGGCTATATATATGGGGACAAACTGACTGTATATGGGGACACACTGGCTATATATATATATGGGGACAAACTGGCTATATATGGGGGCACACTGGCTGTATATATGGGGGCACACTGGCTGTATATGGAAACAAACTGGCTGTATTTGAGGGGGCAAACTGGTGGCGTATGGGCACAGTGGCGGCAATTGATTTTTTTTTTTTTCAGTTTGTTTGCGCCCCCCCCCCCAAAAAATTTTGAGCACCAGCCGCCACTGATATATATATATATATATATATATATATATAATATCATAGGCGTGCGCACAGGGTGTGCCGGTTGTGCGCACAGGGTGTGCCGGTTGTGCCCAAGCACACCCTAATAACCCTGTGCAGCACAGATTCCCCCTACTGCCCTGGCTCCCCCCTCCTTCCCTCTGCAGCACTACCGGCTTCCCTCCTTTACTCTCCTGCCGGCTGTTGCTGCAGGGATGTTTTAGGATGAGTAAGGCAAGGGGCTGGTAAATATGTATTTATCAGCCCCTTCCCTTTCTGAATGAACATAGTGAGTGATCGGTAGTGTGTGTTTGAGCTTTGGGGTGCACATCCTAATGCAATCGGCTGCGCACACCTATGTATATAATTATTATACACAATTTAGATGGCACCAACAGTTTACTCAGCGCTTTACAATGTATAGGGGGGACAACACAATTACAGTACAGTTCAATTTTTATATATATATATATATATATATATATATATATGTAGCGGGTATACACTTTTCTGTGTGTTTAAAACTGGCAGAGACACCAGTGATGTGCAGTTCCCTGCAGCCCCACGGGTGGCGCTGTCGCCTGGGGTTGAACCATTGCTGTGTGCTGTGCTCCCTTTTTGTCCTCCCTCGGCAGCGGTATGGTGGGGCGGGGAACCCGCCGTGCTTGCTGGGAGAGGGTATAAAGGGGCCGGCCATCTTGGTCACAGAGTCGAGTCCCAGGCACCTTCAGCCTGTGGGCGGTGGTTCGTGTCGGTCCTCGAGGCGGCCTAGGCCTAGAGGACATTCGGAGGTCGTGTTCCATCCCAGGCACCTTTAGCCTGGGGTGAGGTACTCGGATGGAGGTCTGGAGCTCAGTGCCCACCACTGAGTTCCGCAAGGGAAGGAGATCCTAGGGAACCCCGGGAGTGGGTACCCGAATCCGGAAGGCGTAATGGACTGGTGGGAGATACTTGCTTGAAGACCTGGTGCAGCATATTGCCAGTGACAGGTGGGCCTCTCATCGGAGACCGCCTGGAAGGAAATACCCCCTCGTTCAGAGACCGCAACCCACTTTCAGGAAGGAAAGTGGAGAGTTCATTGTGTCTGGGCCTACTCGCATCCACACCTCCTTGTCTGTTCTGTTCTTTAAGGGAGTCCAACTGATTGTGTTCACTTGTGCATTGAGAAGAATAAAGGAGTGTTGGACTTTAATGGTGTGGGGCTCATTTTCTGACAGACATTGTTCAAGGTAACTCTCTTTGGAGGCTCCAGGTGCAGAACACCGACCCGAAGGTAACATAAGAACTTTGCTTACACCACACAAACATCTGCGGTGAAGGCTTGGCGTGGTGACCCCGCACTCTCTCCTCTAAGGTACCCCTAGACAAGAGACAGATGATAAAGAGAGGAAAGAGAGGAGGCCGCTACACGTGGTGGCTCGGGTCCGGGATTGGTGTTCGTGCTACAAGGAGTTGAACGTGTCTGCCGGGAGGAGTTCCGAGTAGGTGGGCCACATTATTGGCCAAAGTGCATCCCTGCTCGAAGTCATGGACATGACCCAGTGAAGGGAAAGGCCCGCGCAGAAGAGCGAGAGAAGGGGGGAGCCCAGCCGTGTGAAGTAGTACATGTGGGAGTTTCTATTTGCACTGCGCCACCAGGCACACCCCCACGGCTTAGTTCGTGGGCGTGACTCAGAAAGGAAAAAGGAGAAAAGCCCGCAAACTGGAGCAAAGGGGAGGAGTCCAATACTTGTGTAGGACTACACGTGGGACGTTGGCGCAAAACTTTGCAGTGCGCGATGGACCAACAGCAAGTCACCATGTTTGGGCAAACAGCGTGGGTTCCACTTCATCCTGCTACCACGTCTTTGACTGCTGCTGCTCCGGTGACTGATACAGGGATTCGGCTAAAGCCAAGGGGACAATTCGCCCTGTATTCATGCATGGACGTTGAGGCCCTGGGTGTGATTTGTCTGGTTGGCTGTTCGGGACTGTTGTGCCAACTGAAGCCATTCGGGCGATGCAAGGCCTGTGGGGAGTTTCTATTTGAAGTAGATCCAGCGGTTGAGAAGCCGAGAAACATCTACCCCGGCCGTGTTGCAGGCAGCACCACTCAGAGAGGAGGAATCACTGCTTTGACAGCCATCCCTGCGCGCACTGCAGCGACCGCGGAGGAGGACGCGACAACTCAACGGGAGAAATCCGAGGATGCTGACTCGGTCACCACTGTCTCGCAGCGTCCACCACCGAAGAGAAAGACCGGCATGGTATCCCCGACCAGTGGTTGTGGTGGACCATCTCGCCCGCTTACGCCCGGCCCAGAGGGATCCGTCAGCAGGAGTTCCGGACGTCCCGCCTCAAGTAAAGGCCGAGGTAAGCCCGGCAGAGAGATTTGGTGTGTGGGAGGAGGTGGTAATTCAGTCTCCACTACGGGCTACCTGCCTGCGGAGGAGTGTGACACCTCTGACCTGGAGTCACTCTCGGATGTGGGAGACGATGTTGCTATTGATGAACTGTTTGCAGAAAACGGCTGGGACAAAGTACCTCTTGCCTCGTCCCGTGGAACCAGGGATCCACCCATGTCTACGGGGGATAGTACACCCCGGGTAGAGACACCAGCGCCTGAAGAGGGGTCCCGTCTTCAACTTGCCCTTACATTCCCGGTACCCCCTACACCTGGGACCGGGAAAAAGAGACTGCTGTTGCGGGCACCTATGCCCAGATCAGATGTAATCAAGGTCCCTCGTCACCCGGACTCAATAGTTTTGCATGGCGAAGGGGACAGAGCCACTATGCCTCCTCTGGCGAGACTACAACTCCTATTTGGCCAGAAGGTTGCTGCTGAGTACGGATGGGAGTATCCATACTTGTCCAAGGAGTTGCTGTATGAGGTGGAAGTGTGCCGGGAGCGCTGGTACAATGACTTTGTGTGGACCCACCTTCAGGTTCCACACGCCCGCAGGTACCTGGCATGCTCCCCCAAGGCCTCTCAGCGTTTTAAAGACTGCAAGGCAGAATGGATGTTGGGACGGCACATCCACGCGGACAAGGTGCTGATCCGGCGCAAAGAAGGGGATGATGTCGAGTACCATCTGGAGACCATGGATCAGCACTTGAAAGCACTTGTTTTGCCCCATCCCCGTTTCTATCTGTAGGAGGAAAGAGACTCCGTTCTTGCTTCTTATGCTGCTGAACTTTCTGGGGCTTGTTGTCCCTGTTGCCCAGAGAAATGAAGGACTGTTCCTGTGTTTGTTCTTCAATTTTCTACGAGAGATCATGGACTCTGGGGTAGATAAGGCTCAAGAGAAGAAGAGAAGTTCCACGAGTGCAGTTACCGCAGTGCTGTCACCAGGTGGCAGTGTTGCGCATCGTTAACACTTGTGAGGGGGTTAACTCGGTAGCGGGTGTGTGTGACCCCCTGGTTGGGCTCCCCACACAAAAACAGGGCCAGCAGACGGAGGTTGTGGTTTTCAAAATCAAAAGGTGCGGTTTATTTCTCTATGTACAGTGACAAAAACACAGCAAAGCCAAAAAGAAACATAAACAAAATAAATCCTGGTCAGTTTGACCTCTGACTAAACATGCAGGTTTCCTAAACTAACAACTGGGATCAGCCTGGTGCTGTCCTAGTCCCTAAGTCCCTGGTTTAGTAAAAGTCCAAACAAATAGCCACACAGGCTTTGCCTCACCGCACAGGGGTTCACTCTCCCTAGACAGTCCACACAGGTCTGGGTCCAGGCATGAGCTAACATCTAATGAAGCTGGGAGTTTTTATAAAGGCCTTAAATGAGCTGACAAGCTTCAGCTGGTCTCATCAACTCCCTGCCTGCACGACGCCCAGCCCTCTCTCTAGAGGTATGAGTCATCCATGAGCCCACTAGCCTCAGCTGGGCTTCATCAACTCCCTAGTTGTATAAGTCGGCATAAAGCCTGAATCTGGGAGAAATATATCTACCCCCCTGGATGCAACCAGGTGACTTTACCTTCCTGCTGTCACATACCCCCCCCCCTCTTGTTTTAACCTTGGGGTTGGAACACCAGCAATCAGGCATTCATGTACTCGAGACAAAGCATCCACATTCCCCATTTGAACGCCAGGGCGATGCTTTACTGTGAAGTTGAATTCCTGTAGGGCCAGGAACCACCTATTCACTCTTCTATTTGTCTCCTTGTTTTGAGCCATCCACTTTAACGGAGCGTGATCCGTAACCATGTCAAAGTGCCTACCTAGCAGATAGTACCGAAGGGAATCTAGAGCCCACTTCACCGCTAAACACTCCTTTTCAACCGTGGCGTAATTTACCTCATGGGACTTCAACTTCCTGCTGAGGTAAATGACTGGGTGCTCTTCCCCGTTCCAGACCTGGGACAATACTGCTCCTAACCCCACATCTGACGCATCACTTTGTACGACAAAGTCTTTAGAGAAGTCGGGTGAGTACAACACTGGCTGGCTACATAAGGCTTGTTTCAAGAATTGGAATGCTGCCTCAGCCTCGGGGGTCCATTTAATCATGACCGACCCTTTCCCTTTCGTCAGGTTGGTTAGGGGCACAGCCTTAGAAGCAAAGTGGGGAATGAAGCGCCGATAATAACCCGCGATTCCCAGAAAGGCCCGTACCTGCTTCTTGCTGTTGGGACGTGGCCAACTCTGGATGGCCTCGACTTTGTTGAGTTGGGGTTTTATCACTCCCCTGCCAATGGTGTACCCAAGATATTTGGCCTCCTCCTGCCCAATGGTACACTTCTTGGGGTTAGCCGTAAACCCCGCTTCCCGGATAGAGTCTAGGACTGCTTGCACTTTTGGCAGATGTGAGGCCCAATCTGTGCTATGGACAATTACGTCATCCAGGTAAGCCGCAGCATACTTACGATGGGGCCTCAGTATCTGGTCCATTTTCCGCTGGAATGTGGCCGGCGCATTCTGTAACCCGAACGGCATTCTCTTATATTGGAACGCCCCGTCTGGGGTTACAAATGCGGTTTTCTCTTTGGCCGACTTGGCCAGGGGAATTTGCCAATACCCTTTTGTGAGGTCAAGAGTCGTCATGTATCGGGCTGTTCCCAGCCGGTCGATCAACTCATCTATACGTGGCATGGGGTAGGTGTCAAATTTTGTAACTTTGTTCAACTGACGAAAATCGTTACAAAATCGCCAGCTCCCATCCGGTTTAGGCACCAACACAATGGGACTAGACCAATCACTTTGGGACTCCTCTATCACCCCTAAGTTCAGCATTTTCTGTACTTCCTCCCGTATTGCCTCCCGACGGGCCTCTGGGATCCGATAGGGTTTTAACTTCACCCTTTCACCGGGCGGGGTAATAATATCATGCTCTACCCCAGATGTTTGTCCCGGCAGCTCAGAGAACACCTCCTTGTTGCGAAGCACAAACTCCTTAACATCCTGTTGTTGGGGTTGTGACAAGGTGGCTGCTATTCCAACCTCCGGAATCACGCAACCAGTTTGAGCTGGTGACCAAGTTTCTGCGACTAGGGACTCTCTATCCCTCCAGGCTTTCAACAGATTAACGTGATATATCTGTTCGGGCTTTCGCCTTCCTGGTTGTCTGACCTTGTAATTCACTTCGCTCACTTTTTCCATTATCTCGTAGGGGCCTTGCCATTTGGCAAGGAATTTACTTTCAACCGTAGGGACAAGTACCAATATCCTATCCCCCGGGGAAAAGGTACGGGTCTTTGCTCCACGGTTGTACACTCTCTGCTGTGCCAACTGCGCTTGGGCCAAATGTTCCTTCACGATGGGCATTACCTGTGCAATTCGATCTTGCATCAGGGCGACATGCTCAATCACACTCCTGTGGGGAGAACTCTCACTTTCCCAAGTTTCCTTGGCAATATCCAACAGCCCTCTTGGGTGTCTCCCATACAGTAACTCAAAGGGGGAGAATCCCGTAGAGGATTGGGGCACCTCCCTAATAGCAAACATCAAATAAGGAAGTAGACAGTCCCAATCCTTTCCATCTCTATCCACCACTTTCTTCAACATTTGTTTTAGGGTTTTGTTGAATCTTTCAACCAGCCCATCGGTTTGGGGGTGATACACAGATGTACGCAATTGCGTCACTTTGAACAATTTACACAGCTCTTTCATAACCCGGGACATAAAGGGTGTACCTTGGTCCGTAAGCAGTTCTTTACAAATACCCACCCGGCTAAAAACAAGAGATAGCTCTTTGGCTATGGTTTTGGCCGAGGTATTTCTGAGAGGGATCGCTTCTGGATAACGGGTGGCATAGTCCATTATAACCAATATGTACTGGTGCCCCCTAGCGGACTTGATTATAGGACCTACCAAATCCATTGCGATTCTCTCAAACGGGACCTCAATGATGGGTAGAGGGACCAGCGGGCTACGGAAATGTGGCCTCGGGGCCGACCTCTGACACACAGGGCAGGAGGAACAATAATTTTCTATGTCCTTCATCACCCCAGGCCAATAGAATCTCTGTAATACCCTCTCTCGGGTTTTCTCTGTCCCCAGATGACCTCCAAGAATGTGCCCATGGGCCAACTCCAACACCAACTTCCTGTAAGGTTTGGGCACCACAAGCTGCTCAACGGTTTCTTCTGCCCTTTTTGCCACCCGATACAGTAGGTCCTTCTCTACGCTGAAGTATGGGTAAGTGCAGGTATTATCTGGGTTCACTAACTCGCCATCTATTTCCACTACGTTTTCCCGTGCCTTTATTAGGGCGGGGTCTTTTAACTGTTCTGTGGCAAAATTTTCCCTGTGAACCTCCAGATCAGAAAACTCCACAGACGGTAGGTTTTCGTCTGAGGAGGTGGGCTCCTCTCCAGTTTCTTGAGTCTCCCCTGCCAATACTGACAAGGGAAATTCTGGAGAGTCCTCACCACTCTCAGAGGAGTTCTGGCTATCACATTCCTGGTACATAGGGGCACCAGTGGGGGGCTCAGGATCATCCCACAGTTCCCAGAACTTCGGAAAATCCCTTCCCACAATGGCATCATGCGGTAATTGAGATACTAACCCCACTGGATGAGAGAGGGTACCTTTGGGGGTCTCGAAACACACTGTAGTCACTGGATACTCTCGGGTGTCCCCATGCACACAAATAACAGCTACCTTGCTATTCCCAGAGACCTCTGTTTTAACTAATTCAGCCTTTATCAGGGTCACAAGGCTACCTGAATCCAGTAATACCACAACATTTCTACCATTAATACACATTTTGCATAAATGTTTCTCAGTTCCCCGAATGGCAGTGCATGCGACTGTCGCACACAGCGACTGACGTCTGTCCATCAGAAAGTCACATTGCATGGGTTCCTCCACAACCGGGCAATTTGCTGCAATATGTCCCGCTTGCCGGCAGCGGTAGCAAACAATCCATTTGGCTGCCTCTTGAGCCCCTGACTTCCCAGGCTGTTCTCGCCAAACTTTGGGTAGAGCTCCCACCCTCTCACTCTCTCCACCCTCACCCCTTGGAATCCTCTTATCCGCCCCTGGGGATGGTCTGGTCTTAGGGTGGAAAGTCCGAGAGTCTCTGGAAGAGGCCGTCAGGTTCTCTGTAGCCAAGTATCTCTCTACACGATCCACAAGTTTACCGGCCGTTTCTGGGTCTCCATGGCTTACCCACTTTTGAATGGCGGTAGGAAGAGCTCTCAAGAAACGATCCATCACAACATGTTCCACAATCTCCGGTGCGGACAAAGTCTCTGGCTGTAGCCACTTCCTGCTCAGGTGAATGAGATCATACATTTGAGACCTGGGGGGTTTTCCAAGCTGGAAAGTCCAGTTATGCACACGCTGAGCCCGGACAGCCAGGGTGACACCCAGCCTTGCCAATATTTCAGCTTTTAGCATCACATAGTCTTTTGCTTGGTCAGGCTCTAGGTCATAGTAAGCCTTCTGCGATTCACCAGTTAACAGAGGAGCCACCAGTCCAGCCCACTGCTCCTCAGGCCACTTTTCTCTTTCAGCAGTCCTTTCAAATGTGGTCAAAAATACCTCTGGATCATCCTCTCCAGTCATTTTTGTCAATAAACGACTCACCCCAAAGGACGCGGTATTAGTGGGACGGCTTTCCTCACTGGTCTGCGGACGTTGCTGCATTACTGCTTCCATTTGTTGTAGTCTCTGCTCTTGCTTCTGTAACAGGTCTATGAAGCGGGCCTCAGATTGCTGCTGGGCTTGTTGATGAGCTTGCTGCTGGGCTGCAAGGCTCCTTTGCAAACCTGCATTTGTCTGCTGTTGATTGGCATTTGCTAGAGCCAGCTGTTTCAGTATCTCCTCCATGCTGGCTTAAAAAAACTGCCCGCATTCTCCACCAACTGTGAGGGGGTTAACTCGGTAGCGGGTGTGTGTGACCCCCTGGTTGGGCTCCCCACACAAAAACAGGGCCAGCAGATGGAGGTTGTGGTTTTCAAAATCAAAAGGTGCGGTTTATTTCTCTATGTACAGTGACAAAAACACAGCAAAGCCAAAAAGAAACATAAACAAAATAAATCCTGGTCAGTTTGACCTCTGACTAAACATGCAGGTTTCCTAAACTAACAACTGGGATCAGCCTGGTGCTGTCCTAGTCCCTAAGTCCCTGGTTTAGTAAAAGTCCAAACAAATAGCCACACAGGCTTTGCCTCACCGCACAGGGGTTCACTCTCCCTAGACAGTCCACACAGGTCTGGGTCCAGGCATGAGCTAACATCTAATGAAGCTGGGAGTTTTTATAAAGGCCTTAAATGAGCTGACAAGCTTCAGCTGGTCTCATCAACTCCCTGCCTGCACGACGCCCAGCCCTCTCTCTAGAGGTATGAGTCATCCATGAGCCCACTAGCCTCAGCTGGGCTTCATCAACTCCCTAGTTGTATAAGTCGGCATAAAGCCTGAATCTGGGAGAAATATATCTACCCCCCTGGATGCAACCAGGTGACTTTACCTTCCTGCTGTCACACACTTTTCACACAATCACTCTTTGGAGAAAAGGGATTTCTTTTCGAAGGACACCTCCTTGTCTGTTCTGTTCTCTAAGGGAGTCCAACTGATTGTGTTCACTTGTGCATTGAGAAGAAAGAGGAGGCCGCTAAATATATATAGTAGAACCTTGGATTACGAGCATAATCCGTTCCAGGAGAATGCTTGTAATCCAAAGCACTCGCATATCAAAGCGAGTTTCCCCATAGAAGTCAATGGAAACGAAAATAATTAGTTCCGCATTGACTTCTATGGCATGCAATACCGCATGTGGCCAGGGGTGGGGGTGCCGGAGAGCCTCGGAAATACTCAGAAAGGCTTGGGGACAGATCGGGTGAACTCGGAAAACATGGTAAAGGCTCTGGAACTGAGTATTTCCGACCGGCTCCGGCGCCCCCCCCACCTCTGGCCAAATGCGGTACTGCACACCGCTGTGGCTTGAATACTGCTCGTTTTGCGAGACAACACTCGCAAACCGAGTCAGGATTTAAAAAAAATGCTCCTATTCCAAAACACTCGTTAACCGCAATACGAGGTTTCACTGTGTGTGTATGAGAGAGAGAGAGAGAGAGAGAGAGAGAGAGAGAGAGAGATTGTCGCTAGTCTATTAAAGCCCTGTGGAGCCTGATGCTACACTTAAAAAAGTCCTTAATTTAAAGTGCAGTGTGCAAATTAGTGATACTTGCTGAAATAAATAAATAAACAACCAATGCAACAGAGTTCTATATAATCCAAAGTGCTACAGTGCCTGTGCAAATCACTGCAAAAAAAAGAGGTATATGTGCAAAAAACAATTTAAAATTCCATATAAATAAGTCCAATATTACATTGGGGTGCCTGTGCTACACCTACTTAGTGCATAAAGAAATATTTGTGCAGGTTAACAAAAATGCAGTTAGTGCAATAAAAAGTCCTTCATAGTTGCCAACATTGCAAAAAAAATAAAATCGGGGACACTTTTTTTGCATGGAGGCGGAGCCCTCCTTACATCAGGTGTCCCCATCAGAGCCCCCACCACACTTCTGTATCCCCATCAGAGCCCTCTCCACACTTGTGTCCCCATCAGAGCCCCCACCACACTTCTGTGTCCCCATCAGAGCCCCCCACCACACTTCTGTATCCCCATCAGAGCCCCCCACCACACTTCTGTGACCCCATCAGAGCCCCCCACCACACTTCTGTGTCCCCATGATGAGCCCCCACCACACTTCTGACATAAGTGAGGTGGGGGCTCATCATTGTGACACAGTAGTGTGGTAGGGGCTCATCATGGGGACACAGAAGTGTGGTGGGGGCTCATCATGGGGACACAGAATCATCTGTGTCCCCATGATGAGCCCCCACCACACTTCTGTGTCCCCATGATGAGCCCCCACCACACTGACTTCACTTGCCAGGCATCAGAGTCCCCTCCACATGCGGGCCCAGTGATCGGCGTCGGCGGCAGCGACGGGATGAGGATCACAGTCTGGTCTCACTCTGTGGGAAGGGAGGGGCCACCGAAAGAGAGAGAAGCCACTATTGGCTGCCCCTCTCCTCACACTAGAGGTCAGAGAAAAGAACACTTGTGGCAGCGTCCCCGGCATGGTCCCTCCTTACACCAGGTGTCCCCAGCAGAGTCCCTCCTTACACCAGGTGTCCCCAGCAGAGTCCCTCCTTACACCAGGTGTCCCCAGCAGAGTCCCTCCTTACACCAGGTGCCCCCAGCAGAGCCCCCTCCACACTTGTGTCCCCATCAGAGCCCTCTCCACACTTGTGTCCCCATCAGAGCCCCCCACCACACTTCTGTGTCCCCATCAGAGCCCCCCACCACACTTCTGTGTCCCCATCAGAGCCCCCCACCACACTTCTGTGTCCCCATCAGAGCCCCCACCACACTTCTGTGTCCCCATCAGAGCCCCCCACCACACTTCTGTGTCCCCATCAGAGCCCCCACCACACTTCTGTGTCCCCATCAGAGCCCCCCCACCACACTTCTGTGTCCCCATGATGAGCCCCCACCACACTTCTGTGTCCCCATCAGAGCCCCACCACACTTCTGACATAAGTGTGGTGGGGGCTCATCATGGGGACACAGTAGTGTGGTGGGGGCTCATCATGGGGACACAGTAGTGTGGTGGGGGCTCATCATGGGGACACAGTAGTGTGGTGGGGGCTCATCATGGGGACACAGAAGTGTGGTGGGGGCTCATCATGGGGACACAGAAGTGTGGTGGGGGCTCATCATGGGGACACAGAATCATCTGAACACTTGTGGCGGCGGCGGAGGCCATTTTGGTGTAGCCGCCGCCATTTTAAGCCCTGAACATTCCCGAATTTACCGGGACAAAGCGGAACAAAAAGAACAAAAAATTGGGCTTGTCCAAGCCCAATTCGGGACAAGGGTCCAAAAATCGTGCTTGTCCCGGGAAATTCGGGACTGTTGGCAACTATGGTCCTTATGAAAACCAAAGTAAATAAATCCAATCTAGTTTTCGGGTGCTGAGTGGTTCTGAAGGTGCTTAGTGCCCAGTGTAAGGAAGCTCTGATATATTCCGTGATCACAGCAATCTGTGCTCTTACAAAGCCCGCACTCACCAACTTTTCCACCCCCTCTTGGGGGATGATGCCTTCACAGTGTAGGTCACTGTGTAGCCCTCTGGCAGTCTCTCGTCCCCCTGTGCTAATGATGGTATTTCAGCAAAGGCCCATGCATAAGAGAAAAGGAGCCCCAGATAGTGTAATATTTTTTTTTATAAATAATAGTTAAAAATTATAAGAAATGGGTGCTCACATTTGGACAATACAAATAAGACATATAATGCTGGCAATCTTGTCCACTGGCCGGAAGTGATGTGACGTTCTAGTAGCGTTTTCTACCGGTTTCGTCATGTGTGCTGTCAGATTATCCGATCGTGTGTACAGAAGTCATTCGGAAAAAAAAATCCAAAGTACAAACACGCATGCTTAGAAGCAATGCTAGCCATAACACAACATTAGCAGAAGTTGCCCAAAGGTTGGCGCTAAAGAGCTGAAAAAACACGTAGTTTTGGGTTTGTTGGCCGACAATTCTTTGCCGTTTGTATGCAAGACAAGTTCATGGCCAACGCCCTTCGGACAAAAGTCCTACGCTTTGTCTGACAGAAATACCGATCATGTGTATGTGGCTTAACTTTAACCACTTAAGGACCAGAAGGATTTGCCCCCTTCCTGACCAGGCTATTTTTTGCGATACGGCACTGCTTTAACTGACAATTGCACGGTCGTGCGACGTTGTACTCAAACGTCCTTTTTTTCCCACAAATAGAGCTTTATTTTGGTGGTATTTGATCACCTCTGCGGTTTTTGTTTGCGCTATCAACAAAAAAAGAGCTATAATTAATATCCAAAAAGAAAAAAAAATGTCTTTATCAGTTTAGGCCAATATGTATTTTTCTACATATTTTTGTTAAAATAAAATCACAATAAGCATATATTGATTGGTTTGCGCAAAAGTTATAGCGTCTACAAAATAGGGGATAGATTTATGACATTTTTATTATTGTTTTTTTTTACTAGTAATGGCGTGATCAGCAAATTTTAGCGGGACTGCGACACTGCAGCAGGCAGATCAGACACTTTTGACATTTTTTTGGGACCAGTGACACTTATACAGCGATCAGTGCTATAAAAATGCACTGATTGCTGTATAAGTGAGACTGGGAGGGAAGGGGTTAACACTAGGGGGTGATCAAGGGGTTAAATGTGTTCCCTGGGAGGTGTTTCTAACTGTGGGGGGAGGGGACTAACTGGGAGTACAGAGACATTGCTGTTCCTAATCACTATTAACATACAATCACTCCATACTTCCCTGTCAGAACGGGGATCTGTTTGTTTACATTGACAGATCCCCGTTCTGGCTCTCTGTGAAGCGATCGCTGGTGGTCGGCGGATTCGCACGCGCACCTTCTATAGCTGTTAAAGGGACCGACGTACAGCTACGGCGATTCACAGGAATGAGCCGACCTGCCGCAGTATAAGCGGTTAAACCACTTGCTTCCAAAAACTATTCTGACTTCTCTCCTACATGTAAAATTTATCACTTTTTGCTACAAAAATTAATTAGAACCCCCAAACATTAATATATATGTATGTATGTATGTATGTATGTATGTATGTATATATATATATATATATATATATATATATATATATATATATATATATGTAGCGGCCTCACTCTCTCTCCATCTTTATCGGTTACACACCAACTCATGTCTAGGGGTTCCTGGGTTGTGAGAGTGAGATGCGCCACGGCCCATGTCCTCCCCATTGTAGTAGGGAGGTGAAAGCCACTTCCTGATGTTTCCTCGGGCCGGTGTGTTCTGTGAATGCACTGAGTCTGTAATTGCAAGCTCACCAGCCTCCCCTTTGCTTCCAGTAACTGGAGTTCACACACCGGAGAAAGGTCCAACACTTGTTTATTTGACACTCCAATACGCAAAGCACAATAAACAGTTCTTTTGCAGCAAACTGGTTGGGACCTATAACCTTGCCAACGGTGGGCCGAGCAGATCAAGGCACTTCCTAAAGTTTCAGTTCTATGCCACTGTACTATGACCAGCGGCGCCTAAGCCAATCCGGCTGTTACAGAACAGGAAGGATGGGGTCTCTTCCAGCAACCCCTATGAACAGCAATGGAGCCCTCTTCGATGCGCTGTGGCCCCTATCAGGGGGGTGTGTCCCCCCAAGAGAGTTCCCAGAGGCCCACTGTCACCGGGTTGGTGCTGCTCCGGGTCTCCAGTGGGTAACCTCTCTGGCCTCCTCACCTCAGGTACGAGTCCCTCCGCTCAGGGACCCTCGGACAGTCCACCCTAGCGGGACCCAGTCGAAGGTACTGGGCCCCAGGCCTCCTCGATAGTACCTCACCCCAGGCTGAAGGTGCCTGGGATGGACGCCAACGTGACTCCGGACCAGGCCATGGGCACCTGGACCAGACTCCTGGATCTCCAGCACCCAGGCCTAAGGGCCCTGGGTGCGGACCGCAACCCTCCTCCTCCGAGGACCTCCTTCTCCGCAAGACCTCGTGGTAAGGGCGTCTCCCCCTTTTATCTCCTCCCATCAACGGCCTGGCGGGTTCCCCGCCCCAGCCATACCATCTCCAGGAAGGGACAAAACAGGGAGCACTGCGAAGATGATTCTACCTGAAGCCTGTGGGTACCTCGCCACCCACAGGCAAAGGAGAATATTACATCCTCCAATCCTCCACGAAACAAAAAGGGGTCTGAATCCTAACACAATTATACACCTGGGTCACACTATTGCCCAGGTGTATCCCATCAATTTGAGGACCCCGCTACACATATATATATATATATATATATATATCGTTTTTAGGCCCTAGAGAATAAATTGGTGGGTTTTGCATTTTTTTTTATGTCCCGCACCCAGCTCCCCTGGCATGCCCCCTCCAGATATCCACTGTGTCTCACTCACCGACCTTCTCCTGCCCTGAGTCCATGGTGAAGAACTTAACTGGACATGCGTTCCAATCATTTCTCCAGCCCCTCTGTTCCAGGACACCTTTTCCTTGACCGTGTAAAGATGAGGCTCCCTCCCACCTCTCCTGGGCTCCTCTGCCGAGGCGCACCCCCCCCCCCCCCAGATGGGGATTGGCCTCCTGCTGTGATCTAGCACTCCATTCTTCACGTCTCCTAGCCGAAAACTCCCCTCCAGTGGGCTGGACCTGAGCTTATGAAGGAGGCCCCCTGCCAATTCCAGTTGGGGATTGGTCAAGGCTCCTCACATGAGCTCCCTGTCACTCCAGTTCTCTGCCCTGCCCCTCTTCCAGAACATTCTCCCTGGAAGCAGGGGAGGCGCCCAAGAACTGAAGCACAGATGGTCACACCCACTGCTACACTAACCACTCCCTGCCCCCAGACCAAAACACAGGCCTAGCCTGAAGCATAGGCCTGCCTAAATTTACCTGCTTGGCAGCTTACCTCACAAAAATCCTCACTCTAGCACCTACCTATGGTAGAGGGTTCTACATTTATGGCACACGGTATTTGCGCAGCGGTTTTTCAAACCCAATTTTTGGGGAAAAAATACATTTTTTTTTTTATTTTATTGCAAAAATCACAATACATAACCCAATTTTTTGTAAAATATAAAAGATAAATTTACGCTGAGTTTTTTTCTGTTGCAGAGAAGCTGATTGTTAGATCAAATTCTCTAGAGCGGGGACAGCCATAGAGGGATCAAAATTTGTCATGGCCCTGCTGCCTGTAAGTTGGCCATGTTCGGATCGAAAATTGGCCAGTTCAGCAGGAACTGGATGAATTTCGATCCATCTATGGCCGTTCCCGCTTCAGAGAAGTGGATCTTATGATAAGCTTCACTTGAACAGGATTGCTGGAAATTTCTTATTTGATCAGTGTATGTAGCCAATCAACTGCAGCGCTGATCAGTGTATTCTGACTGGGAGGAGTTCCCGCTGTCAGAATACAATAGCGCAAAAGGGAGGATTTCTTTTTTTCTTTTAACAATCAGCTGGCCTGATCAAAGAAAAATGATCCACCTATGGCTAGCCTGAGGGTCCATTTACACCACAATGTGTGTTGATGTGTGTTCGCTTGCTGCTCCCAATTTGACATCCGTGTGGATGCGGGTCCCTGTGCGCAGACCGTGCGAGTTTGGGGACACGCACTAGCACAGAAGTTAAAGTGGGTACAGTGGCTGTGTAATAGGACTTTCTGTACACAGATGCACGGAACACCTGTGCATCCCATGCGGGCAAACACAGCCCTCAAGTATACACTTAAATCCACCCAATGTGCATGAGGCCTTAAAATACACTAAATTACATTTTTTATTTAAAAAAATGTAATGTTCACTAAGCTACATTTGTAAAAGCAACGTCAAGTGTTTTGATTCCTACATTTATGCATGTTGTTGTGTTTCAATAGATGCACACAGCCTGGCTCGGGAACGAGCCCGCACATATGCCACCGTAGAAAGCGGCTTCCTATGGTGGCACAAAGGGCTGCTGTTAGAAATCACGGGGCCCCCGTAAGCCTACCTGACATGGCCCCCTACCCCGGCCAAAAGTGACAGGACCTAGATTCATCGGTCCCTTTCTCTGGAGCTTCAGCTGTACAGATGAATGAATAGGAAGCACCTCAGGCTTCTTGCTCATTCACAAACTGAAGCATAGTATACAGTTGACTATACTTCAGTGACGAATAGACATATTAGTGACTGGTACCAATCACTGTGTTCATTCAGGAATGTAAAGGACCAGTAAATTACGTATTTACTGGCCCCTTCCCCTGCTCTCCATCCTGAAACATCCCCCTGTGAGGAGGGAAGTCCGAAGCGCTGAGGGGGAAAGAGGCACACAGGGGGGCCAGCAGATGGAAGGGGTGCATGTGCTAGAACCAATCCCCCTGCAGTGCAGTGGGAGGGAGTAAAGCCTCGTACACACGGTCGGACTTCAAACAAACTTTTCCGTGGATTTTTGTCCGAAGGGAGTTGGCCGGGCACACCCATAGCATACACATGGCAGGACTGTTCTGCAAACTTTCCCAAAACTTTTCCCAACATCACGTGGTTTTTCTGCTCTTTTCTGCGTGTTTGTATTTCGGACAAAAGTCAGATGGATTTCTGTACACACGATAGGACTTTGCACCGTAGGACTTTTGTTGCCGAAAAGTTTGTCCGTTTGCAGAGCGAACTTTTGTCCGATGAAAACCGAAAAAGTTTGTCCGATGGAGCGCACACACGGTAGGATTTTTTTGAAAACTTGCTAATTTTGACGTTTGTTGTCAAAAAGTCTTACCGTGTGTATGGAGCTTTAGAAGAGGAGAAGAGGAGAAGCTGGCAGCACTGCAGGGCGAGGCAGTAGAGGATCAGGGTCTGCAATAAGACAGTCTGCCTGGCCCCTCTTTTGAACTAATGGAGTCTGGGCTCAGTACAGGAGGGCTTGCTGTACTGCCTTATCAGTGGCCCTGGTGGAACATGCCAGCAAGGGGCCCCAGAAGAGGAGGAAAGGGGCTGCTCTGTACAATACCATTTTTAAATAACAAACATGTTATACCTACTTGCTCTATGTAATAGTTTTGCACAGAGCAACCCAGATCCTTCTTTTCTCTGGTCCCCTGCCAGCACTCCTGGCCCCTCCCTCCTGCCAAGTACCCCCAGAGCAAGCAGCTTGCTCTGGGGGCACCCAAGCAGGCTTGCTCCTGAGCCACGGCTCTGTGTGTCAATTCACACACAGAGTCGCAGCTCTGCCCCACCCCTCCTCATCTGATTGGCTCACTGGCTGTGATTGACAGCAGTGGGTGCCAATGGTTCCTGATGCTGCCTCAGCCAATGAGAAGTGAGAGTCCCCAAAGAGCCATGGCTCTCCTGCACATCACTGGATCGAGATGGGGCTCAGGTAAGTATTGGGGGGGGGGCTGCTGCACACAGAAAGTTTTTACCTTCATGCATAAAAGGTACAAAACCTTGAGCCTTTAGAACCACTTAAATTCTCTCTATTTGTCTGTTTACTGTTATCAATGAGAGAAAAAGAAAATCCCGAATTATGGGTTATACCAGAAAAGGAACAGAGATGAGATCTTTCAATGGGGACGCTAGTTCTGGTGGGGACTACCATGGATTCCCTTACTTTTAAGAGATTTCCTCTCATTTCCTGCTCTGACTATGAGAAAGGAAGTGGAGGGAAATTTCCCCCAAGTAGGACACAGATCAGCGGATAAAACCCTCCTTTATCCTTTTCAAAAAATAAGTGTTTTAATATAAAACTGCTTCATCAGATTTTCATCATTAACCAGTTCCTTACCGAGCCATATTAAAATGACTTGGCAGGAACCTTCTCTCCCTCCGGGTGGACGTCATATGACGTCCTGGGCTTCACATCCATCTAGGGGGCGCACGCGCACCCACCACATTGATCTACGTCCTGTCAGAGGAGAGGAGACCGATGTGTGTTCCCAGTACAGAGGAACACAGATCGGTCTCCTCCCCTTGTGAGTCCCCTCCCCCTACAGTTAGAATCACTCCCTAGGGAACATATTTAACCCATTAATCGCCCCCTAGTGTTAACCCCTTCCCTGCCAGTCACATTTACACAGTAATCAGTGCAGTTTTATAGCACTAATCACTGTATAAATGTGAATGGTCCCAAAAACGTGTCACGATATGTCCGTCACAATGTCACAATAAAAATCGCAGATCGCCGCCATTACTAGTAAAAAATAAATAAATAATAAACTCCCCTATTTTGTAGACGCTATAACTTTTGCGCAAACCAATCAATATACGCTTATTGTGATTTTTTTTTTTTTACCAAAAATATGGAGAAGAATACATATAGGCCTAAACTGAGGAAAAAAATTGTTTTTTAAAAAAAAAAATTGTGATATTTCTTAAATCAAAAAGTAAAAAACATTGTGTTTTTTTCAAAATTGTCGCTCTTCTTTTGTTTATAGTGCAAAAAATAAAAACAGCAGAGGTGATCAAACACCACCAAACAAAAGCTCTATTTGTGGGGAAAAAAAACATAAAGATTTGATTTGGGTACAGTGTTGCATGACCGCGCAATTGTCATTCAAATTGCGACAGCGCTGAAAGCTGAAAATTGGTCTGGGCAGGAAGGAGGTGAAAATGCCCTGTATTGAAGTCGTTAAATGCATTGTTTTTATTTAAAGCCCAGTTTAAAAAAAAAAATGTTAAGATTAAAATTTTTTGTGTCTGTGACCTCATTAGATATTTAATTTCCTCAGTTAACACACACCATACTGAGTTAACCCCTTCCTTTGAACATTCCAGACTGTCATTGTTCATTTTTACCATTTGAGTATCAGACTTTCTCCACTATATATCCTTTTTTTTGTGGAATTTCTACACTGTTCCATCTTTAATCACCTTATTTGTGTAGCGGCCACCTCCACTCCCGTCTTTCTCTCGTCTCGTTTCTCTCTTTTGTCTAGGGGTACCTTAGAGGGGAGGGAGCGGGGACACTACGCCTAGCTTCCACCACAGATGTTAGTGCGGTATAAGCAACAGTTCTGTATTACCTTCGGGTCAGTGCTGTGCACCTGGATCCTCCCTCCAAGAGTCACCGCGAACCATGTCTGTCAGAAAATGAGCCCCACACCATTAGGCCTCATGCCCACGGGCGTTTTTTCAGCCGCGTTTTTGAGCGTTTTTTACAGCTTAAAAACGCCTGTCCATGTTAGTCTATAGCTTCATGCCCACCTAGGCGTTTTTGAGCTGTAAAGAGCATAGGCGTTTGTAAGCTGTAAAAAAAACCCAGGGCCAGTGCGTTCCTCAGCGTCAGAATTAGGCAGAAAAAAACGCGAGCGTCAAAAAACGCGCAAAAACGCGCACTAACGCGCAAAAAACGCGCACTAACGCGCGGTCGCGTTTTTAGCTCCGACGTTTTTTTTTTTCAAAAAAAAAAAAAAATATTTACAATAACATGGACGGGCGTTTTTAAGCTGCAAAAAACGCAGCTGTAAAAACGCCAGTGGGCATGAGGCCTTAAAGTTCAACACTCCTTTATTCTCCTTGTCTGAACACAAACAGTTGAACTCCCTTGATAGAACAGAACAGAAAAGGAGGTGTGGATGCGAACATGCCCAGACACAATGTAAGCTGCCACTTCCCTTCCTAGAAGTGTGTCCTGGTCTCCGCACAAGGGTAGATTTCCTTCCAGGCGGTCTCCGACGAGAGACTCACTTGTCACCGGCAATATGCTGCACCGGGTCTTCAAATGAGGATCTCCCCCCGGTCCATTGCGCCTTCCGGATTCGGGTACCCGATCCCTGGGTACCCTAGGATCTCCTTCCTTCGCGGAACCCAGTGTTGGGCACTGAGCTCCGGACCTCCATCCGAGTACCTCACCCCAGGCTAAAGGTGCCTGGGATGGAACTCGACCTCCGCTGTCCTCTAGGCCTAAGCCACCCAGAGGAGCGACACGACCCACCGTCCGCAAGCTGAAGGTGCCTGGGACTTCAACCCCGTGACCAAGATGGCCGACCCCTTTATACCCTCTCCCAGCAAGCATGGCGGGTTCCCCGCCCCACCATACCGCTGCCGAGGGAGGACAAAAAGGAGGTCGGCACACAGCGATAATCCAACCCAACCAAGGGCGACAGCGCCACCCAATGGGCGGCGGTGAATTACACATCACTGGTGTCACTTCCAAATTCAAATATACACCCGGGAAAGTACATACCCGCTACATTTGTATACTGTATATACTCGAGTATAAGCCGAGTTTTTCAGCACATTTTTTTGTGCTGAAAATGCCCCCCTCGGCTTCTACACGACTCCATCTTCAACTTTGTGTGCCTGATCCCTAGGTCCCCTGGGCCCCAAACATGCCCGGGGAGCACCGATTTTTCAAAGCCGGGCACCCCTTCCATAGACTCCAATGTTAAACGTCAGTCTAGTCACACAGCACCGGAGATCAGGTAGGGAGATTGGGCACAGTGAGGCATGGACACAGTGAGGCATGGGCACAGTGACAGTGAGGCATGGGCACAGTGAGACCAAGTGAGGCACAGTGAGGCATGGACACAGTGAGACAAAGTGAGGCACAGTGCGGCATGCAGATGGACACCCTAGGCTTATACTCAAGTCAATACGTTTTCCCAGTTTTTTGTGGTAAAATTAGGTGCCTCGGCTTATATTCGGGTCGGCTTATACTCGAATATATACGGTAATTGCTTTCATAGACTTTAGCACTTTGGTGGTATTTTTTGTTTTATTTCACTTCCTGTCCTGCTTTGACGCCCCCACAAGAAATGGGGGGTGCATTTGTTACCAAGACAGGCTTTGTCTGGGCCCCCCCCCCCCAATTGGGGAGATTTCCTATTACTTCCTGTCCTGACAGTTTCCCCATAAAAACTGACAGAGGCTCTAACTCTTCCTCGCTCTATCCAAAATTAAGTAAGAGTTTTGGCTGAAGTTGTGTTTTGATTATCAAGGTTATGGAGCCCTTGAGTTTTGAGAATGTAAAGATTTTTCCCTGGAAGGTTCCCAAGCTTTCTCATAGTACAATGATTTATATTTGTAAATTGCATTTTTTCTATCCGTCTGCAGAGCGGATCGGGTGAATACGGACAGACGGTCCGTGTTCATCCGATCCCCCCCCCATAGGGGAGAGCAGAGATCTGACAGGGCGGTCCCTGCACAGTGTGCGGGGACCGCCCTGTCATCCGCCAGCTCAGCGGGGATCAGCGGAGCGATCCCCGCTGACCAAGCGGGGGTTCACGGGGCGGATCATCACGGATCCATCCCGTGTGAAAGGGGCCTTAAAAGGATTGTAAAGCTTTGTTTTAAAAAAACAAAAAAAAACAAACATGTCATACTTACCTCCACTGTGCAGTTGGTTTTGCACAGAGTGGCCCCGATCCTCTTCTGGGGTCCCTCAGCGGCGCTCCTGGCTCCTCCCCGCATCGAGTGTCCATGTCGGAGAAGCGATCTTCTTGGTGGACACCCGTGCAGGTGCGCTCCCGAGTCCTGCATGTGTGTCCATTCACACAGAATGCAGGACTCGGCCCCACCCCCGATGCTGCATCATTGGATTTGATTGACAGCAGTGGGAGCCAATGGCTGCGCTTCTATCAATCTATCCAATCAGGACACGAGACACCAGCTAGAGCTGGTATGTTCGTTCTCAGCTGAACATTCAGGTAAGTAAAACAGGGGGGGGGGGGGGCTGGGGGGCTGCAGCACTTTTACCTTAATGCATAGAATGCATTAAGGTGAAAAACCATGAGGGTTTACAACCCCTTTAAGGATGGACTCGGTAGTGTTTGCAGCTCTACATGCCCGAGGCCGCCAGGAAGCTTACACTGCACAGCGCACCTCCCAATTTTTTGAGATGGAAACGAGGGACACCTATGAGCAAAAGTATGTAGGCAGGGGACACGCCCCCTGCCACACCCCCTTAAAGCAGAATTATGCAAAAAAAAAGATTAGATAAACCCACAAGTGCTTTTTTTTACCACTACTATTCCTTTATACTGGGTTTGAAATTTACAAAATGCAGCCATTTAGAAATTGGATAAAAGGTTTAACACTTTTTGATAGATAAATAGTGCAATTAATATACAACTCTATAGGTCAGGCCAAAAAGAGGGACAAATGAGGAGGAAAAAGGGACAGAGGGACTTTGTTCCAAATCAGGGACAGTCCCTCGAAATCAGAGACAGCTGGGAGCTATGTATTAGTATACTTTGCCTTTCTTTCTTTCTTTCTTCTATTTTGATCTAGCAATCTAGCCAGCAAGTCTGTTGTTTTTCACAGCACAAACTTTCCAGCAGAATGTATCAGTTTACATGAACGAGAAAAACCATTTAGCCCTGACAGGGGTGATTAAAATGATCAGCTTTTTTTTTTTTTATTCATGCAAACCCTTTATCTCAAAAGGAAAAAAACAGTTTGCTGTACCTGAATATAAAGTGTGAGCTAAATCTACTAATATATTTTAACACTCCCTTCTCCTCCTGACTGCTGCTGTCTGCTGTGCCTCCTGTTCTCATTCCTCCAGATCTGTGTTTCACTAATACAGGGGGTGTGTGACTGGCCAGGTAAAAACAGAGGGGAAAAAAGTCAAAGAAAAGAAAACGAATGCAGCCACATCTAATGATTGGTAAGCTACAATACATGACATTTTTGGTTATGGATTTAATATCGCGTTTAAATGGGTTGCATTTGGTGATAGTATTGCCAGCCAAATGTGATATGCTGTTTCATTTTTGCTTTGTTTTAAAAAAAATCAAAGTAAACTTGTGTCAAAATAGGTAGCCCTTGTTCTCCTTAAAGGTACAGCAACACAACAAAATCCCAAATTTTCTCAAGTCAGTTGAAGATCCCGATGTGTGTCAGCACCTGGCTATTTTGTCTGGCAGGCTAGTCTGGTTCCAACACTGGCTGAGCAGAACTACATCTTTGACAGGTCAACCAGATGATCACATATATTTGTTTAAACTTTATTTGACAATTTGCCTGGAATTCAGTTTTAAAGCCCAACAACAGGGAACTAAAAAATGATCCCTTGCAGTGAGGTTGTGCACACGCTGCAAGGGTTAATTGCTCGTAAAGACTAGGGGAGAGGAAAAATAGGATTTTTTACTCACCGTAAAATCCTTTTCTCTGAGTCCATGGACCGACACAGCTTCTCTATTGACAAAGTGGGTATTATCCATTAATTAGGAGTGACTAGGCAGAAAAAACTTGTAAAAAGTGTTGCATCACACCTTCTACAGTACCGCCCAGGGGGCGGACCCTCTGGGTATACCCTCTCAGTCTGCATCTTCGCAGATCAGTTCGTCAAAAAGCAGTAAAAACTTAAAAGGAGGGGTGGGTGCTGTGTCGGTCCATGGACTCAGAGAAAAGGATTTTACGGTGAGTAAAAAATCCTATTTACTCTTTCGTCCATGGACCGACACAGCTTCTCTATTGACAAAGTGGGACGTCCCAAAGCAGTGTCAGAGAAAAGACGAGGGGTGGTAACAGCATAAAAATAAACTTCACCCCAAACACAAAACAGCACTCCTCCAACGGAGGAGTTGCAACTCTAAACAGCCGCTTGCAAAACCTTGCGGCCAAAAGAGGCATCCGAAGATGCACCTACATCAATTTTGTAGAATTTTGTGAAAGTGTGAGCGGACGACCAAGTCGCCGCTTTACATAATTGGGAAACAGACGCTTGATGTCGGAAAGCCCAAGAGGCACCTATTGCCCTGGTCGAATGCGCCGTGACAGGAAAGGGGGGCGCCTGACCCTTTAAGGCGTAAGCCTGGATTGCTATCTGTCGGATCCACCTAGAGATGGTGGCCGATGAGACTGCTTGGCCCTTCTTGGGACCAGCCACCGAAACAAACAGTGAGTCTGACTTCCGGAACAGGGAAGTAGCAGATAGGTATACTCTCAAAGCTCGGACAACGTCCAAGGAATGCAACGCCGACTCCTTAGGATTCGACGGCTGAGGACACAAGGATGGAAGTACAATGTCTTCGTTGAGATGAAAAGCCGAAACGACTTTCGGAAGAAAGGAAGGCTGCGGCCGCAGCACCACCTTATCCTTGTGGAAAATCAAATAGGGAGCCTTGCAGGACAAGGCTGCCAGCTCAGAGACTCGTCTAACTGACGTAACAGCCACCAAAAAGACCACTTTCTGAGAAAGTGTCAAC
Organism: Rana muscosa; assembly: GCA_029206835.1. Classification (NCBI taxonomy): domain Eukaryota; kingdom Metazoa; phylum Chordata; class Amphibia; order Anura; family Ranidae; genus Rana; species Rana muscosa. The sequence goes on along the minus strand of JARGYO010005626.1, from coordinate 27,908,633 downwards.
AGGGGAATATCTCTAATATTCTCAAACGGTGCCTTCTGAAGCACCGAGAGGACCAGGTTCAAGTCCCACGGAGGTAACGGGGGACGGACCGGAGGGGCCACATGTCGGACCCCCTGCACAAATGTACTCACGAGAGAATGAGTCGCCAGGGGTCGCTGAAAAAAAAAAAAAAAGACAGCCAGGGCAGATATCTGTCCCTTAAATCGTACTTAGGGCAAGCCCTTGGTCCACCCCATGCTGTAAAAACAGCAGGATTCTGGAAACCAAATAGGTACGCGGATGCCATTTCATTTCCTCACACATGGAGATGTAGGCCCTCCAAGTGCCGTGATAGACCTTCCTAGAGGACGGTTTTCGAGCACTTCTCATAGTAGAGATTACTGAGTCTGACAGGCCCCGGTCTCTCAGTACCTGGTTCTCAACAGCCATGCCGTTAGAGCCAATGACTGTAAAGCAGGATGGAATATGGGACCTTGCGATAGCAGGTCCTTCCGTAGTGGTAGGCGCCAGGGGACGTCTGCTACCAGACGTACTAGATCGTCGTACCAAGGACGCTGAGGCCAATCTGGAGCGATTAGGATCATTGGAATTCCCTCTGCCTCCACTCTGTGGAGCAGAAGAGGAAGAAGCCTTAAGGGAGGGAAGGCATAGATTAGCCGATACTGACCCCACGATGCTACCAACGCGTCCGTTGCGTCTGCCCATGGGTCTCTTGACCGGGCCACAAATCTCAATACCTTCCGATTGAGTCGGGAAGCCAGAAGATCTACGTCTGGTGTGCCCCATCTTTGGCAGAGGAGTTGGAACACCTCCGGGTGTAAGGACCCTTCTCCCTGGTCCAGCATCTGGCGGCTCAGGTAGTCCGCCTGCCAGTTTTCCACACCCGGAATGTACACGGCCGACAGTGCCGGTACGCTCCTCTCTGCCCACTTCAGGATGCGAGCGATCTCCGATGTTGCAGCTGAGCTTCTTGTTCCTCCTTGATGATTGACATATGCCACTGCTGTGGCGTTGTCTGACTGGATCCTGACTGGACGCCCTTGCAGCCTCTGAGACCATTTGAAGAGGCACAGCCTGATCGCCCGGATTACCAGGACATTGATCGGCAGGAGGGCTTCCTCTGGGGTCCAGCGACCTTGCGCCGACTGAACACCCCAGACTCCCCCCCAACCTGTAAGGCTGGCGTCCGTCGTGATCACTATCCAGTAAACCGGAAGAAATGACTTCCCGGCCATTAGAGCCGGTGCTGTCAGCCACCATACCAGGGATCTCCTGACTATGTGGCTCACTCGGATTTGATAATCCAGAGATGATGGACATCTGTTCCATCTGGACAGAACTTCCTTCTGTAACACTCGAGTGTGGTATTGAGCATATGGAACCGCCTCGAAGGAGGCTACCCTGAGGCCCAACACTCGCATGCAAAAAACGGAGTGACGACCAATTCCTGGAAGTCAGCTGCCGTACTGCAGCCCGGAGGGTCTGCAACTTCTCCACAGGGAGGAATACCTTTGCCTCTGAAGAATCCAGAATCAACCCCAGGTACCCTAGGCGTTGAGTGGGCACCAATACTGACTTTTGCGTGTTTAGTATCCAACCACAGTCTCGAAGAGTCTGACAGGTAATGGACACGCTTACCTCTAATTCTGAGCTTGAAGGGGCCTTCAGCAGAAGGTAGTATAAGTAGCCTGTGATAGCGATACCCCGCTGTCTTAGAAGTGCCAGAATCGGAGCGAGCACCTTGGTGAACGTCCTGGGTGCTGAGGCAAGGCCCAACGGGAGGGCCACAAACTGGTAGTGGTCCTTCCCGATAGCAAATCGCAGAAACCTCTGGTGTCTGGAGTATATGGGGACATGCAGGTATGCGTCCTTGATGTCCAAGGAGGCCAGAAAGTCCCCCGGATGGAGAACCGTGACTACAGATCGAACCGACTCCATCCGAAAACTTTGTACCTTCACAAAGCAATTGAGGGCTCTGAGATCCAAGCTTGGACGAACCCCCTCCTTCTTTGGCACAATGAACAGATTTGAGTAAAAACCCCGTTCCAGTTCTGGAACTGGAATAACTACCCTGCGTTCCAGTAGACCCTGGACCGCCCCATACAGGGCCTCCCGACGGGTCGGTAGTAGCTGGAGATTGGAGGTGTTGAATCTGTCCGGTGGACAAGAGAGAAACTCTATCTTGTAGCCTGAGGAGATTACTTCGCAAACCCACCTGTCGGAGATTAGTGCTGTCCACTGAGTCGCGAATTTGCGAAGACGTCTCCCCACCCGAGAGCGGGGTGGACCTTCATGCGGACGCAAATTTGTCCGCAGGCTTATTGGGTATGCGGGACCAGGGACGCTTTTGTCCTTGGGCAGGCGCTTTATCGGCCTGGGGTCTTTTCCCTGTCGCCCTAGTGGGACGAAAAAAACACTTGTGTGCAGTAAAGGAGGGCCCTTGCCCTTGGCGTGGCCCCTTACCCTTGCTAATTTGGGGAAGCAAAGTGCTTTTACTTCCTGTGGCATCCTTGATGATGTCATCCAGAGAAGCCCCAAAAAGTCTGTCGCCCTTAAAAGGCAGATCCAACAGGGCTTGGAAGTCTGGTCCGCAGACCAGCCTTTTAGCCAGATGAGGCGGCGTATTGCTACTGCATAAACCAAAGTTTTAGACAGCAGGGGAATAGTATTCATGTCTGACTCGCAGACAAACCTAAGGCCCTGGACCAACAGGTCGGCCAATGTTATCTCATCAGGAGGAGCATCTCGCTCCTTAACCCCTGGAGTAGCAATCTTGCCCATTCAGTAAGTGTGTGAGACACTAGGGCCCCCGCCAATGCCGGGCGTACTGCCGAGCCTACCACTGAGTATAGGTAGCAAGCGAGTGCTTCAGCCTTCTTATCCACAGGGTCCTTGAAAACAGGAGCCCCTTCTACAGGAATTGTGGTGGCTCTATTAAGTCTGGACACCGGAGGGTCCACTATAGGGGGGAGAGGTCCATTTCTTCAGAAAACTCTCCTCAAAAGGGGTACCGTACCGCAAACCTCTTTGGGGCTGTAAAGACCCTCAGTGGGTTCTCCCATTCCTTGTATAAGAGTTTATCAAAAGACACACAAGGGAACACCTTAGCAGTGCGGGCAGGTCTATGAAACCCAAGTGGACCGAAGTCTCTGCTGCTTCTGCAGTATTTTCCAATTTTAGCATATCCCGCACTGCAGTAATAAGGTCAGATACCAAAGCCGTCTCGCGTACTGACCTGGACTTTAAGTCATTCTCACTGTCCGGTCACGGTCTGCAGTCTCTGATGCGTCAGAATCTGGGCCCCGAGCCGTAGCTGGACCTGGTTCTGCACCAGAATTATCCCCAGAAGCTTGCAGGGGATGGGGCGTTTACTACCCCCTGTATTCCCGTGTGCTGCTTCCATCCTGGCAGCAAACGCCTCTAGGATTGCAGTCATAGCGTTCATAGACACCTCAGGGGCACCAGCTGCTAAATCTGGTGTTTCAGGGGAGAAGACATCTGGCTCAGATGCCATGCTGACCACACGCTGACACTCACAGGGCTCCAGGCAAGATATCAATAGGCCACCCTCCTGTGCTGCAGAGAGGCCGGGTCACCCAGAGGACTCACCACCCTGGATAGGTACTGCTATGCTGCGCCTGTGATGCTGTCCACCCTGCTGCTGTGTCAGTCTGCTTGCTTTTATCAGCACTTCCTGTGTGAATTTTCGCGCTAGTGTAATGCACCCTAGAGGCCGGAGGCTCTCGAAAAATGGTTGACCAAAACGTCTGTATGGAAGATAATGTGGGCTCTAAGAAAATGGCCGCCGACAGAAGATAGAGGTCAAGCAGCCATAGCCCACAAAAAGATGGCCGCCGAACGGCAATATCTGCATACAGGGTGGACAAACATGGCCGCCGATCAGCTGATAGGGGCCAGTGGGTGTGGCCGAACCACAGGAAGATGGCTGCCGGGCAGTCACAAGAGGCCAAACTTGGCATGGACCACCTCAAAATGGCCGCCGACAGCATGGAGGAGGAAGGACACAAACACAGGTAAGAAAAAATGACATTTCTTTTAAATGTTAGTTACAGCCAGCCCCGCTCCAGTGGGACCCCCTAGGTGACCCCCAGCACCCAGCAACCTTTAGCTAGAAGCCCAGGGAGGAGGGAAAGGCAGGGAGAGAGGGAAGAAAGGGGCCACAACCACTTACTTGATCTCTCCAGGAATGTCCAGCTAAATCACCCAGCCGAGGCAGGGGAGTTTTACTTACCTATCCTGCATGTATTCTGCTGGAAGACATTCCAAACAGATCATCGTCCGCGCACGGAAGGTGACTGTTGGCCAGGCATGCTGTGATTGGACCCAGAAGGGACGATCATATGTATGCCCTGGAGCATGACGCTCACCGGACAGGCTGCTGCGACTCGGCCGTAAGGTCAGCCGAAGCTGAGCGGTCCGATGCAAGCCTTGGAGCATAAGCTCACCGGCCAGGCTGCTGCGACTCGGCCGTAAGGTCAGCCGAAGCTGAGCGGTCCGATGCAGGCCCTGGAGCGTAAGCTCACCGGCCACCCGTGGAGCGACGGGCATGTCGTGGAAAACCCAGCGCGTAGCTAGGGTCGGCACACGCTCGATGGCCGAAACTGGGGAGACTACAAGGATCGAGGATCCAGCCTGTCACCCAGTAGGCAGTTGATCGAAGATCGCAGGAAACAACAAATGTAGCAAAAAAAATAAAAATATATATATATATATATCTTTTTTCCCCGGACCAATGGGCCCGAAGGGAGCCATGTCCTACTCCTTGCTAGACAGAAAAAAACTGATCTGCGAAGATGCAGACTGAGAGGGTATACCCAGAGGGTCCGCCCCCTGGGTGGTACTGTAGAAGGTGTGATGCAACACTTTTTACAAGTTTTTTCTGCCTAGTCACTCCTAATTAACGGATAATACCCACTTTGTCAATAGAGAAGCTGTGTCGGTCCATGGACGAAAGAGTAAACTGTTTTACTTACCTTATCCTCCTTTCCCTCAATAGATGGCGCACCACTATACTCTGATGGTGGAATGTTCCTTGGCATGCAATACAGGGCTTTGGCCCCCTCTTTGGTCTTGATGATGTCAGAATCCTAAAGCAGGGGTGCCCAATCTATTCAAGAGAAAGGGCCACTTAAGCGAATTGGTAATTTCGGAAATTCGGAATTTCGAAAATTCGAAAATTGTAAATTTCGAAAATTCGAAAATTGTAAATTTCGAAAATTCGTAAATTGGAAATTTTGAAAGTTCGAGATTCGAAAATTCGAAATTGCAAAATCTAAAATTCGAAAATGGGAAATTTGGAAAGTTGAATTTCCGAATTCCGAATTTTTAGAATTTCCGAATTTTCGAAAATTCGTTTTTTTTCGTTTGTTTGCTTTTTTCGGAAATTCGAAAAAAAAAATTTTTAGTTTTTGTTTTATTCGTTTTTTTGGAAATTCGGAAATTCGAAAATTTGAAAATTGGAAATTTCGAAAAAAAGAGATTCGAAAATTCGAAATTGCAAAATTCGAAAATCTAAAATACGAAAAATCTAAAATTCGAAAGTGGGAAATTTGGAAAGTTGAATTTCCGAATTCCGAATTTTTAGAATTTCCGAATCTCCGAAAATCGGAAATAATTTTTTTTTGTTTTTTTGCTTTTTTCGGAAATTCGAAAAATTTGTTGTGTTCGTTTTATTCGTTTTTTTGGAAATTCGGAAATTTGAAAATTCGAAATTCCGAAATCCGAATTTCCAGAATTTCCGAAAAAAGCAAAAAATAAATAAAAAAACGAAATCGAAAAAAATGAATTTTTCGAATTTCCCGAATTTCCGAAAAAACCCCCAAAAAAACGAAAAATAAGAATTTTTCGACAGTGCACATTTCTACCCACAGCAGAACAGATCTGCACGTATATACACTGTGATTTTACTTATAAACGTACCTTTAATAACAGTCTTTCATTCAGGTATCGCTGGCTGTTGCTGTCACAGGCAAAGTGCATTCAGTATCACTCCATCTGTAACAGGAGGGGGCACTATACAGGAAGCATCGGCTTATGCAGGTCTGCTCCGCAAGCCACTTGCTTCATTTACTGCTGGCTTCATTCGCAAAACTGATGCTCTGGGATGACGGGTCGGCAACCTATGATCTGGGCTTGCCAACTAGCCATCCCAGAGCAGGAGGTCGCGGGCCACATCAGAGGGCTCTGCGGGCCACATGTGGCCCCTGGGTGGGCACCCCTGCGCTAGAGCATGGGAGAGAAGAGGCTGTCGGGACCAGTCTAGCTGCAGGCAAGAGAGAGGAACTAGGTAGGTACATTTTCTTTTATCATTTCCCTAGACCTAAACCAGCTATTACCCTCGCAGTGTGGGAGCAGCCTTACTGTAAGGGATTATTTTTTAGTTGCCAGAAGTTGGGCTTCAACTTATTGAGACCAGATGTTTGTAATTACAGTGTAACCCTCTGTACTGGAACAAAACTGATGCTGACTCAGAGATTAGGCCCTTGCACTCTGGCCGTCTAGGAGCTGTGTGCCTCTCCCAGTGTTTTAGTGCTCTCAGGAAGGACAGGTGCAGCATTCAGTCCCGCTTCTTACACCTGTCAATGTCTGTAGTAGGCTGGACGGGGCTGAGCATTGTACAGAGTGGTATCTGTGTTTGGATCCAATGCATGGAATGCTAGGCTTCTTGCATGCATCCATGACTAAGTCATCCTCTAGTCCAGTGGTCTCCAAACTGTGGCCTGCAGGCCCGGATGTGGCCCTTTGCTTGCCTCTATCTGGCCCTTAGGGCACTATTCATGAAAGACACTATTCATCCTACTGACACCATAGATGGGGCAATTTTCCTCCCACTGACACCAATGATGGGGATTATTCTTCCCACTATAACCAATCATTGGGCACTATTCCTCTCACTGATACCAACGATGGGGCACCATTCCTCCCACTGACACCAATAATGAAGATTATTCTTCCCAATACTACCAATACTCAGGCTTGATGTAATTTTTTTACCCCCCCCCCGGATAACCACATTTTCTGCTCCCACTGGCCACAATTCGGCCCTTCTAAAGTGTGAAGGATAGTAAACTGGCCCTTTGCTTAGAAAGTTTGGAGACCCTTGCTCTAGTCCTTTGGGGAGATGCTTCATGGGGGAAAAGGGATCACCGCTGCTGCAAATTGATAAGTGCTTTTGCAGTGCCATCCAACTTCCAAAAGAAGTGATGTAGAAGGACACATACTGGCAGGATCAACAGGTATGAAGTTTGGGGTGGAAGGGTAAAAGAGCACTATGGGTAATAACACAGTAAGTGCATTTAAACATGCTTGAGACAAACATAAGTCTATACTCAGACAAAATAAAGGTAACAAAAACAAAAAAATAAATAAAAATGTGGCGGACTTAATGGACCACTTGGTCTTTTTTCTGAAGTTTCAAAAAGTGGATTTTGTCTGAAGATAGTGTTACTTGATAGACCTTTTTTTATGTGCTCTGTTTTAGCTATTATCTTCCATATATAAAACAACAGGCAACATACAGAGCAGCATGAAATTATCCAAGTAATAAAATCTGAAATCTCATCTCATAGCCCACTGGACATAGTAATGATGTTTGTATGTCTGTCATCCTTTAGTCTATAATGAGCGGGAATCATGTTTCGTTATGTTCACAGATTGATCTGCTGCAAGTTGCTGCACACCATTGCTCTTTGTACCAAGCTATTAATTAAGCCTACGGGACCTTGATGAGTACTTTGATGAAGAAATCTATATACACAAACACACACATATATATATATTTATATATAAACTATGTACATATACTATATATATATATATATATATATATATATATATATTGTGACAGCAGGAAGGTAAAGTCACCTGGTTGCATCCAGGGGGGTAGATATATTTCGCCCAGATTCAGGCTTTACGCCGATTTATACAGCTAGGTGGAGAGTTGTATAAACCCAGCTGAGACTAGTGGGCTCATTGATGACTCATACCTCTAGGGAGAGGGCTGGGCGTCGTGCAGACAGGGAGTTGATGAGTCCAGCTGAACCTTGTCAGCTCATTTAGGCCTCTATAAGAAAGCCCAGATTCATTAGATGTTGGCTCATGCCTGGAAGCAGACCTGTGTGGACTGTCTAGGGAGAGTGAACCCCTGTGCGGTGAGAGAAAGCCTGTGTGGCTATATTTTGCTTGGACATTTAAAACCAGGGACTAGGACAGCACTAGGCTGATCCCAGTCGTTAGTTAGGAAACCTGTAAGTTTAGTCAGAGGTCAAGTTGACCAGGATTTATTTTGTGTTTGTTTTTTTTGCCTTGCTGTGTTTTTGTCACTGTAAATAGAAAATAAACCGCACCTTTTTTGATTTTGAAAACCACAACCTCCGTCTGCTGGGCCTGTTTTTGGGTGGGGAGCCCATCCCGGGGGTCACACATACCCGCTGCCGAGCTAGCCCCCTCACAGTTGGTGGAGAACCAGTGGCAGTTTTTTTTTAAGCCAGCATGGAGGAGATACTGAAACAGCTGGCTCTAGCAAATGCCAATCAACAGCAGACAAATGCAGGTTTGCAAAGGAGCCTTGCAGCCCAGCAGCAAGCTCATCAACAGAGCCTTGCAACTTTACAACAGAGTCTGGAGGCTCAGCAACAAGCCCAACAGCAATCTGAGGCCCGCTTCATAGACCTGTTGCAGAAGCAAGAGCAGAGACTACAACAACAGATGGAAGCAGTAATGCAGCAACGTCCGCAGACCGGTGAGGAAAGCCGTCCCACTAATACCGCGTCCTTTGGGGTGAGTCGTTTATTGACAAAAATGACTGGAGAGGATGATCCAGAGGTATTTTTGACCACATTTGAAAGGACCGCTGAAAGAGAAAAGTGGCCTGAGGAGCAGTGGGCTGGACTGGTGGCTCCTCTGTTAACGGGTGAATCGCAGAAAGCTTACTATGACCTAGAGCCTGACCAAGCAAAAGACTATGTGATGCTAAAAGCTGAAATATTGGCAAGGCTGGGTGTCACCCTGGCTGTCCGGGCTCAGCGTGTGCATAACTGGACTTTCCAGCTTGGAAAACCCCCCAGGTCTCAAATGTATGATCTCATTCACCTGAGCAGAAAGTGGCTACAGCCAGAGACTTTGTCCGCACCAAAGATTGTGGAACGTGTTGTAATGGATCGGTTTTTGAGAGCTCTTCCTACTGCCATCCAAAAGTGGGTAAGCCATGGAGACCCAGAGACGGCCGATGGTCTTGTGGATCGTGTGGAGAAATACTTGGCTACAGAGAACCTGACGGCCTCTTCCAGAGACACTCGGACTTTCCACCCTAAGACCAGACCATCCCCAGGGGCGGATAAGATGATTCCAAGGGGTAAGGGTGGAGAGAGTGAGAGGGTGGGAGCTCTACCCCAAGTTTGGCGAGAACAGCCTGGGAAATCAGCGGCTCAAGAGGCGGCAAGAAGGATCATTTGCTACCGCTGCCGGCAAGCGGGACATATTGCAGCAAATTGCCCGGTTTTGGAGGAACCCATGCAGTGTGACTTTCTGACGGGCAGACGTCAGTCGCTGTGTGCGACAGTCGCATGCACTGCCATTCGGGGAACTGAGAAACATTTATGCAAAATGTGTATTAATGGTAGAAATGTTGTGGTATTGCTGGATTCAGGTAGCCTTGTGACCCTGATAAAGGCTGAGTTAGTTAAAACAGAGGTCTCTGGGAATAGCAAGGTAGCCGTTATTTGTGTGCATGGGGACACCCGAGAGTATCCAGTGACTACAGTGTGTTTCGAGACCCCCAAAGGTACCCTTTCTCATCCAGTGGGCTTAGTGTCTCAGTTACCGCATGACGCCATTGTGGGAAGGGATTTTCCGAAGTTCTGGGAACTGTGGGATGATCATGAGCCCCCCACTGGTGCCCCTATGTACCAGGAATATGATAGCCAGAACTCCTCTGAGAGTGGTGAGGACTCTCCCGAATTTCCCTTGTCAGTATTGGCAGGGGAGACTCAAGAAACTGGAGAGGAGCCCACCTCCTCAGACGAAAACCTACCGTCTGTGGAGTTTTCTGATCTTGAGGTTCACAGGGAAAACTTTGCCACAGAACAGTTGAAAGACCCCGCCCTAATAAAGGCACGGGAAAACGTAGTGAAAATAGATGGCGAGTTAGTGAACCCAGATAATACCTGCACTTACCCATACTTCAGCGTAGAGAAGGACCTACTGTATCGGGTGGCAAAAAGGGCAGAAGAAACCGTTGAGCAGCTGGTGGTGCCCAAACCTTACAGGAAGTTGGTGTTGGAGTTGGCCCATGGGCACATTCTTGGAGGTCATCTGGGGACAGAGAAAACCCGAGAGAGGGTATTACAGAGATTCTATTGGCCTGGGGTGATGAAGGACATAGAAAATTATTGTTCCTCCTGCCCTGTGTGTCAGAGGTCGGCCCCGATGCCACACTTCCGTAGCCCGCTGGTCCCTCTACCCATCATTGAGGTCCCGTTTGAGAGAATCGCAATGGATTTGGTAGGTCCTATAATCAAGTCCGCTAGGGGGCACCAGTACATATTGGTTATAATGGACTATGCCACCCGTTATCCAGAAGCGATCCCTCTCAGAAATACCTCGGCCAAAACCATAGCCAAAGAGCTATCTCTTGTTTTTAGCCGGGTGGGTATTTGTAAAGAACTGCTTACGGACCAAGGTACACCCTTTATGTCCCGGGTTATGAAGGAGCTGTGTAAATTGTTCAAAGTGACGCAATTACGTACATCTGTGTATCACCCCCAAACCGATGGGCTGGTTGAAAGATTCAACAAAACCCTAAAACAAATGTTGAAGAAAGTGGTGGATAGGGATGGAAAGGATTGGGACTGTCTACTTCCTTATTTGATGTTTGCTATTAGGGAGGTGCCCCAATCCTCTACGGGATTCTCCCCCTTTGAGTTACTGTATGGGAGACACCCAAGAGGGCTGTTGGATATTGCCAAGGAAACTTGGGAAAGTGAGAGTTCTCCCCACAGGAGTGTGATTGAGCATGTCGCCCTGATGCAAGATCGAATTGCACAGGTAATGCCCATCGTGAAGGAACATTTGGCCCAAGCGCAGTTGGCACAGCAGAGAGTGTACAACCGTGGAGCCAAGACCCGTACCTTTTCCCCGGGGGATAGGATATTGGTACTTGTCCCTACGGTTGAAAGTAAATTCCTTGCCAAATGGCAAGGCCCCTACGAGATAATGGAAAAAGTGAGCGAAGTGAATTACAAGGTCAGACAACCAGGAAGGCGAAAGCCCGAACAGATCTATCACGTTAATCTGTTGAAAGCCTGGAGGGATAGAGAGTCCCTAGTCGCAGACACTTGGTCACCAGCTCAAACTGGTTGCGTGATTCCTGAGGTTGGAATCGCAGCCACCTTGTCACAACCCCAACAACAGGAGGTTAAGGAGTTTGTGCTTCGCAACAAGGAGGTATTCTCTGAGCTGCCGGGACAAACATCTGGGGTAGAGCATGACATTATTACCCCGCCCGGTGAAAGGGTGAAGTTAAAACCCTATCGGATCCCAGAGGCCCGACGGGAGGCAATACGGGAGGAAGTACAGAAAATGCTGAACTTAGGGGTGATAGAGGAGTCCCAAAGTGATTGGTCTAGTCCCATTGTGTTGGTGCCTAAACCGGATGGGAGCTGGCGATTTTGTAACGATTTTCGTCAGTTGAACAAAGTTACAAAATTTGACACCTACCCCATGCCACGTATAGATGAGTTGATCGACCGGCTGGGAACAGCCCGATACATGACGACTCTTGACCTCACAAAAGGGTATTGGCAAATCCCCCTGGCCAAGTCAGCCAAAGAGAAAACCGCATTTGTAACCCCAGACGGGGCGTTCCAATATAAAAGAATGCCGTTCGGGTTACAGAATGCGCCGGCCACATTCCAGCGGAAAATGGACCAGATGCTGAGGCCCCATCGGAAGTATGCTGCGGCTTACCTGGATGACGTAATTGTCCATAGCACAGATTGGGCCTCACATCTGCCAAAAGTGCAAGCAGTCCTGGACTCTGTTCGGGAAGCAGGGTTTACGGCTAACCCCAAGAAGTGTACCATTGGGCAGGAGGAGGCCAAATATCTTGGGTACACCATTGGGAGGGGAGTAATAAAACCCCAACTCAACAAAGTCGAGGCCATCCAGAGTTGGCCACGTCCCAACAGCAAGAAGCAGGTACGAGCCTTTCTGGGAATCGCTGGGTATTATCGGCGATTCATTCCCCACTTTGCTTCTAAGGCTGTGCCCCTAACCAACCTGACGAAGGGGAAAGGGTCGGTCATGATTAAATGGACCCCCGAGGCTGAGGCAGCATTCCAATTCTTGAAACAAGCCTTATGTAGCCAGCCAGTGTTGTACTCACCCGACTTCTCTAAAGACTTTGTCGTACAAAGTGATGCGTCAGATGTGGGGTTAGGAGCAGTATTGTCCCAGGTCTGGAACGGGGAAGAGCACCCAGTCATTTACCTCAGCAGGAAGTTGAAGTCCCATGAGGTAAATTACGCCACCGTTGAAAAGGAGTGTTTAGCGGTGAAGTGGGCTCTAGATTCCCTTCGGTACTACCTGCTAGGTAGGCACTTTGACATGGTTACGGATCACGCTCCGTTAAAGTGGATGGCTCAAAACAAGGAAACAAATAGAAGAGTGAATAGGTGGTTCCTGGCCCTCCAGGAATTCAACTTCACAGTAAAGCATCGCCCTGGCGTTCAAATGGGGAATGTGGATGCTTTGTCTCGAGTACATGAATGCCTGATTGCTGGTGTTCCAACCCCGAGGTTAAAACAAGAGGGGGGGGTATGTGACAGCAGGAAGGTAAAGTCACCTGGTTGCATCCAGGGGGGTAGATATATTTCGCCCAGATTCAGGCTTTACGCCGATTTATACAGCTAGGTGGAGAGTTGTATAAACCCAGCTGAGACTAGTGGGCTCATTGATGACTCATACCTCTAGGGAGAGGGCTGGGCGTCGTGCAGACAGGGAGTTGATGAGTCCAGCTGAACCTTGTCAGCTCATTTAGGCCTCTATAAGAAAGCCCAGATTCATTAGATGTTGGCTCATGCCTGGAAGCAGACCTGTGTGGACTGTCTAGGGAGAGTGAACCCCTGTGCGGTGAGAGAAAGCCTGTGTGGCTATATTTTGCTTGGACATTTAAAACCAGGGACTAGGACAGCACTAGGCTGATCCCAGTCGTTAGTTAGGAAACCTGTAAGTTTAGTCAGAGGTCAAGTTGACCAGGATTTATTTTGTGTTTGTTTTTTTTGCCTTGCTGTGTTTTTGTCACTGTAAATAGAAAATAAACCGCACCTTTTTTGATTTTGAAAACCACAACCTCCGTCTGCTGGGCCTGTTTTTGGGTGGGGAGCCCATCCCGGGGGTCACACATACCCGCTGCCGAGCTAGCCCCCTCACAATATATATATATATATATATATATATAAAAAAGTATTCAAACCCCTTGAAATTTTCCACATTTTGTCATGTTACAACCAAAAACGTAAATATATTTTATTGGGATTTTATGTGATAGACCAACACAAAGTAGCACATAATTGTGAAGTGGAAGGAAACTGATAAATGGTTTTAATTTATTTTTTTACAAATAAATATGTGAAAAGTGTGACGTGCATTTGTATTCAGCCCCCCTGAGTCAATAGGAACCACCTTTCGCTGCAATTACAGCTGCAAGTCTTTTTGAGGGATGTCTCTACCAGCTTTGAACATCTAGAGCAGGGATATGCAATTAGCGGACCTCCAGCTGTTGCAGAACTACAAGTTCCATGAGGCATAGCAAGACTCTGACAGCCACAAGCATGACACCCAGAGGCAGAGGCATGATGGGACTTGTAGTTTGGCAACAGCTGGAGGTCCGCTAATTGCATATCCATGATCTAGAGAGTGAAATTGCATTGTAGCTCTGGCTGTATGTTTAGGGTCGTTGTCCTGTTGGAAGGTGAACCTCTGCCCCAGTCTCAAGTATTTTGCAGATTCTAACAGGTTTCCTTCCAAGATTTCCCTGTATTTGGCTCCATCCATCTTCGCATCAACTCTGACTAGCTTCTCTGTCCCTGCTGAAGAAAGGCATCCCCACAACATAATGCTGCCCCCACCACCATGTTTCACAGAGGTGATGGTGTGTTCAGGGTGATGTGCAGTGTTAGTTTTCCGCCACACATAGCGTTACATTTTGGTTTCATCTGACCAGAGCACCTTCTTCCACATGTTTTCTGTGTTCCCCACATGTCTTCTCGCAAACTGCAAACAGGACTTCCTATGGCTTTCTTTTAACAATGGCGTTCTTCTTGCCACTTTCCCATGAAGGCCAGATTTGTGTTTCCCCGTTATTTGGGTGGTAGTCTCTTTAAGGGGGGCAACTTGTATGCAATTTGAGTACTTTAGGGGTTCTCGTCCATACAGGGTGAGGGGTTCTGGGATAGTCTGCTTGGAGAGGACTGATTAACTCTTTTGGGACTTGAAATTTTGATATTCTGAGATATTTTTGGGTGGGAAAAGAACTTCCAAACCCTGATTACAGAGACTTTGGTCCTGAAAGTGTTAATCTGGGTGCATCAGAGTCCAGAAAAGGAAGAGGAAACAGCACCTGTCTGTGAGGTGGAGCAATGTGGGCTAGCTTGTTTCTGAGACACAGTTGCCTAACTGTAGTGACCTCCTCTGTGTCCCATGAGGCAGAGTTTTCAAATACCCTGTTAAGGGTGGAGTATGACTGGTGGTGAGCCGACCTTTTATTTTGCTGTGATAGCAATCAATTTACTATTTTTGTTGAAGATAAGCTGTTTTCTGTTTGCCTGATTTTATTTTTTTTATAAAAAAAAAAAAACTGTTTGCTTTTACCAATAGGCTTGGCTGATGATCTTGGGCTCCTCAAGGTTACAATACATGTGTATATCACTTCCCAGGATGCACTTCTAGAACATACATCAAATTTACTGTCCTACAAATGCTAGATTGTATTGTTTTTCACAAACTGAGAATTTATCAGAGAGGATTCCCTTTAGGAATGACTGCCCTGTGAAGAAAATAAAACATTCATGACTATTTTCTTCCAAAGAACTACACCTTTGTTAGCACATTGATAGCATTACACCTGTTCCTCAATGGAAGTGAGTCAGTTGTGTTCATACACAAGTCTGTACAAGTGAGAAAAGAATTAGGGATATTTTGGGAGGTGATTCACAGAATGGAAAGTGAGAGGCTGAAGTGGCTTTCCTCGTCTCGACATCAGGTCTTCTATCAACTGTTGTTAAACCATTACAATGCCAGTCACTCTGGGAAAAGCTTCAAAGTGTGGCCTGGCAAAGCTAAGGCTGCAACAGCTGTTTGCGTACAAAAGCCTCCAGCTAAAGAGCGGCTATTCTGTACATTTACAGTCACATTCCAAGACACAGGAATTTCCTGAGAATGCAACCTTGGGATGACAGCTTAGCAGGTGGAATGCCAGGCTCAAGTGAAGCGAAAGACAGATGGGCGCAAAAGGAACAATGAAATGGACATTCCTTGGGTGACTAAACCCACACAGCATGATCATCTCCGAATGCAGAGTTATTCCAAAACTACTGACAATGCATATTCCATGAAACGGAATTCTTTTAGTATAAAAGTATGAAAATCCTTAATTAGAGATTATGCCCAGCGGCACTGGTGTTCTCTTGACTATGAAAAAATTAATTGTTCTTCCTCCACCTTTTTTTGAAAGCCCTGGGGTGGTGTAAAAAAATACTGACCTCCAGACAGCTGTATGCATTCAGTGAATAAGTACTGGAAACTCCCAGGTGGAACTTGCCCCCTCGTCTTATTTTTATTTTTTTAAAGTACTGTATATACTTGAGTATAAGCCGAGTTTTTCAACACATTTTTTTGTGCTGAAAATGCCCCCCTTGGCTTATACTCAAGTCTGTGTCCATCTTCACCTTTGTGTGCCTGTTCCCGGCCAGCGGTAGGTCCCCTGTACCCCAAACTTGGCACACATGTAGCCCCACTCTTCCTCTACAAGTGTGCAAAGTTTGTTGTCTGGGGGACCTACGGCCGGGGAGCACCGAGTTTTCAAAGCCGGGAACCCCTTTCATAGACTCCCATGTTAAACGTCAGTCTAGTCACACAGCGCCGGAGATCAGGTAGGGAGATTGGGCACAGTGAGGCATGGACACAGTGAGGCATGGACAGAGTGAGGCATGGACACAGTGAGGCACAGTGAGGCATGCACATGGACACAGTGAGGCAAAGTGAGGCAAAGTGAAGCATGCAGATGGACATCCTAGGCTTATACTCGAGTCAATAAGTTTTCCCAGTTTTTTGTGGTAAAATTAGGTGTCTCGGCTTATATTCGGGTCAGCTTATACTCGAGTATATACGGTACCCACTTACATTTTTTGTTGGGTTGTCCTTATCCAAAGCTGAATATGTCCAGTGAATCAAGTGTTGCTCTGCAGTAACCTGCCACTTTGCTCCTGATCACCTTGTCCCTTGCCACCATCTTCCTTTCTTACGTCATCTGGGAGCCAGCTGCAAGAACTAGGAAGGGACAGGCAGCTCCCAGATAACAGCTAGGCAAGAATGGCAACCCCCAACTTCTCACATTTTCCAGTGATACGCATGGTGAACATACATGCTTCAGTAAATGATAAAAAAAATTCTGACAGAGTTCTTTCAATAAGATCTATAGCTAACAACCCATGCAGTCAATATGCCACACACAGGGAAGTGCATTTTTATCACTGGTGAGTATAGGATTGTAACTTAGCATCGTAAATTATGGATCACATCTCTGTTTTCAACATGTAATCTCATAATCTGATTAAATGAAACACGATCATATTCATTAACAAAATATCTTAGCCCTGCTTATTGAAACAAATCAATCGATAGTATTCTGCCCTGGCTGATCGACTTAGTTTAACGGAACCCAATCAAGATTGAGTCTAAATCAATTGGAAGGGAAGTTATGGCTATTCTATTGTTTGACGATTCTATCGTGCTTTGATTGGTTTAAAAATTTTGGGGCAATCTAAAGTGCATGCTCCAATGAGAAGAGGGGCAACTGCCAAAGCAAGGAATAGACAGCCGGCTACCTGACGATGCATCACAGCTTTCCCTGAAGCTTCCTGAATGCGGGACATTCCAGGGATCTGCAGGTAGCTGGGGGATGTCATTCTCACCTAAGCAAGAGATACAGAAGTGAGAGGAAGGTTACCAAAAAAAGTATATAAATTAAAAAAAAAAAATGAATGTGCAACTGTGTAAAAGGAGGGGGAAGAGTAAAATTATGGAAAATGAGTGAAGATGGTGAAGGTCCGCTCTAAGGAGATCTAAACCCGAGCACCTCACATGAGCTTTAGAGCGTTATGTAAATCCCAACAATGCAAATGTCTTATTTGCTCCCTTTTGGCCTGTTAAATTTACCATTGAAAGCATTTTGTTATATCTGGTAACTGAAAATAAACCTGTTGATCCTGTCAGAAGTTTCAAGCTGTATTAGGCTCTCTGCTTTTGTTATCACAGTGAGACTATTTAACCCTCCCTGTTCATATCTTGGACTGCAAGTCAATTAGTTTCCATATGGATAATAGAGTAGGAGTGATTGAGTAGTTTAGCAAAAGACAATGGGCAGGGCTGACACCACTCAGTCCAAAAATGATGTGTCATTGGCCAATTAGGCCAAATTAGAACTAGAGGAAATGAGAACTTTCAAAGAATTTAAAGGGATAAACACAGGGAAACCATTTAGAAAAATGAAAGCCACTTCATCAACATAAGTGTAGCCAAGTTCTGGCTATATTCAGGGCCGCTGATAGGGCAGTACAGGCAGCCCTTTTGTACTGGGCCCGGACCCCAGCAGCTCCACAGGGGGGCCCGGGCAACTTTACAGTTAATTTCTGTCTAATACAAAAAAGAGCTTTCTAAACTTCACCCCTGTCCCCCGCTACTACTTGCTTAGGGAAGGGGGTGTAATTACATTTTCCTGGGCCCCATCAGGTCATCAGAGGGGCCCAGGAGGTGAGCGCAGTGGTGGGACTATTTCTTGTTTTTCGGGCGGATGAACATAAAACCGCACCGCACATTGCACTTGCTTTTTAATTAGTCCCGGCCGCTGCTGCTCACTGCCTTCCCTGGCGGAGTGATACTACGATGCGCCGCTCCGCCTCCCGTCCTCAACTCCTCATGTGCCCTTATTTATAATTCTTATGCAAGAAGGACTGTAGATCCATCAGTGGCGGTGCGTCCATAGTGGGCACAGGAGCACCGCCCCCTCTCTCCTGCACCCGTCAATCAACAATAGATAGATTCATGCATTGCATGCATCTTATCTATTGTCGCCGCAGCCGCCCACTATTCAGGTGTCCGGCCCCTTGTCGAGCGCCAGCCATCTGAATTACAGTGGTGGGGGAGTTTTGGAAGTGCCTGATTAGAGCCATAGGCTCTAATAGGCTTCCTGATTAGAGCCTGTGGGCTCTAATAGGCTTCCAAATTGTTAAGCAGCGGGCACACTGCTGTGCGTTCACTGCCTACTAAGTGTTGTGTTAAGGAATCGCTTCCCTAACACTGACCCGCCTCTCAGCCAATCAGGTGCACCGGGTCTGGTTACGGTCACCTGATTGGCTGAAGCGACAGGCGGTGTGTTCGGATGCCTATTAGGCATCCAATCATAGCAGAGATGACATGAAGAGGACGGGAGAAGACATTGAGGACTTGGAGGGAGCGTGGAGGACGGCGCTGACCCGAGAAAGGTAAGTGCCAGTCGGGGGAGGGGGGGGGGGATTGGCTGTATTTGATGGGGCAAACTGGAGGCGTTTGATGGGGCAAACTGGCGGCATTTGATGGGGCAAACTGGCATCATTTGATGGGGCAAACAGGCGGCATTTGATGGGGCAAACTGGCATCATTTGATGGGGCAAACTGGCGGCTATTGATGGGGAAAACTGAAAGCAATTGATGGCACAGTGGCTGCGTTTGATGGCACAGTGGTGGCAATTGATGGGCAGAGTGGCTGCGTTTGATGGGCACAGTGGCGGCAATTGATGGGCACAGTAGCTGCGTTTGACGGGCACAGTGGCTGCAATTGATGTTTTGTTTTGTTTTTTCAGTTTGTTTGCGCCCCCCCCCTCAAAAATTTTGAGCACCAGCCGCCACTGAGATCCATCAATAAGATTACTATGAGTGTGCCAATACCCTCAAAAGAGCCAGCTGCAGGATCTTTTTAGCTGATCTTTTTAGCTGTCTGTAAACAATATTCTTCCCCCTGACCATTAATGTAAGAGACATTTTCCTTATTTTTTTTTCTGTTGTGTTGGACTTTTAGTAGCAGCACAAATTGAATCTTTATATTGATTTTTGATGTTTGAATCAATGCATCGTTAGTGACTTTGCTTCCCCATATGTTTGGCATTTTTTTCAACTGTCAATTGACAGAATATCATCATTCCCACATCTCCTGTGAAGTGCGAGGTGCAATTAGCTGTGACAACTAATCTCAGCAAACAGAAATGTAAAATCTCATCACTTCTTTTTGTGGTGGCACCAAGGGTGACAAAGATCTATATACATTATTCCTACACTTTCTGCGGCGGAGAAGATAGGCACATTTTAACTTAAAAATTTTTAAACACTTGCTTTGACACAATTTTTTTACATTTTTACAGATATCTACGACAGCAGATGTTTTTTTCTTTAAAATAGAAAACCCTCAAAAATACCACATAAAAAGTTAACCACTTCCGGACCAGCTCACGCCGATATATGTTGGCACTTAGAAGAGGCATATCTTTCTTATGTTAGCAGCTAGCTGGTGTTCTCTTCTTCAGTGAGCGGTCCAGTTTAAGATAAAAGTGGTCTCTGGGGCGGATTTGCCGCAAGATCACTTTTATCGGTGGCGGGAAAGGGGCACCCCGCTGCTCTCCGGTGCCCTCCGCCTCTTACCGGAGCTGTCGGTGGAGGCGATCAGATCCTTCTGCTTGCTTGGTATGGAGACGAGTGAGGGGAAGATGACCCCCACCCGTCTCCATACCATTGCAGGGCGGAAGCTGCATTTTAGTGTAAATATGAAATCTGAGGTCTTTTTGACCCCAGATCTCATATTTAAAGCGGTAGTAAACCCGCTGCTGCTTCTTTTTTTTTTTTACATACCTGAAAGGCAAAAGGCATAATGAGCTAGTATGCAGCGCATACTAGCTCATTATGAAATACTTTCCTTAGAACGAGGCGTTGGTAACTTACCTGGTCCACGCCGGCGTATCTTCCGGGTATCGCCGCTCCAGCGCTGTGAGTGGCTGGAGCGGCGATGTCGCCACTTCCGCGCATGCGCGCGGGAGACTTCTTTCCGGCGGCTGCCGGCCTTTAGCGGAGAATCCCCGCTGCGCATGCGCCGCTGCAGTCAGAGGCTCATTGCGAGGGGAATATCTCCTAAACCGTACAGGTTCAGGAGATATTCTTGTAACATTCCTATTACAAGGAATGTTTACATTCCTTGTAATAGGAATAAAAGTGACACATTTTTTTTTTCAAAGAACAGTGTAAAAATAAATAAAAAAAAGGTAAAATAAATAATTTAAAAAAATGTAGCGCCCTGCTCCCAATGAGTGGGCGCTATATGTTGAAATTTAGTTGTCTGGGCATTAGTTTAGCCCAGAGAGATTATTTAAATTGTGGCACGGTTTCAGTTCCGTTGGTTGCATGATTTTCCCCCACCGGTGGGTGTCGCTGTCACCGCTGGTCAGGGTTGGAAAGGCAACAGGCTGGACGTATTGGGTACCTCTTTCCTAGCAGCAGCCCAGGGGGCGTGGTGAAACTGCTGTGCATGCTGGGAGAGGGTTTTTAAGGGACAGACGCCATTAGGGTACGGAGGAGAATTGGGGGTCGTCTTCTTAGATCCTCACCTGAGGGCCCTCCTGGCCTCAGGGATGTGTTGGCAGTTCCCGCCTCAGGGTCACATTGGCCCGAGGCCTCGTAACTGAGATGTAGGCCCAGGAGTTGCTGGGACCTACTGATCCAGGGATGATCCTGTGTCACCTTGCCTGATGGAAGGGACCGAGCAATTGAGGACTCAATTGGAGGATGCACCCGGATTCTAAAATCTACCTCATAGTGCTGCCGGAGCGGCTGAAAGATTCTGGCACTGAGAGCTGTGTTCTTTCTGAGGGAACTAACCCAGTGAGGGGTTTTGCAAGTCTGTGGCAGAGACTATTCTATTGATTGAGTTTCGCGCCGGCTGCTAGGCCAGTGACATTGGGCCTATCCGGTGGTGGCTGAGTCCAACGTGGAGACAGTCGCTCCTCTGGACCTAGGAAGTTCCGTGATTGACAAGTAAGATACCTGAGTCCTCCCCATTCCTCTATCCCCTCTGTTGGAACGTTTTATTCAAATAAAACCCTTGAAAGAGACTTTGTGTTGGTGCAGACATTTTTATGGATAGACTCTTCAAGGAGAACCCCTGAGACGAACACTTGGAACAGTAAGGTAACGTGCAAAGACCCACAATTTAAATCAGCAGCTCTTACGGGGGTACCGCTACAAAAAAAAGTTTTTAAAACGGCGCCCGTCCCGTCGAGCTCGCGTCTAAAAGCGAACTAAAGCGTGAGCAGCGCTCGCATATGAAAACGGTGTTCAAACCACACATGTGAGGTATCGCCACGATCGGTAGAGCGAGAGCAATAATTCTAGGTTTATGCCTTGTACACACGATCGTAATTTCCGATGAAAAAAGTCAGACAGAATTTTTTCATCGGATATTCCGACAGTGTGACTTTTTTCCGTAGGAAGACAATTTAAGATGAGCGGATCACCACGCTATCATATTGACCACACGGACTGTTTGTGACTGGAAGGAACGTGTTCAACTGATTCATCCACTGATATATCCTGGTTCCTGGTACATTCCTGGTATACACGTGCAAGCTAAAGGCCGCGGCTGGGCTACAGCGACTGCTTTTTGGACTTGTCTTCTGGTAAGCGGACATCCTAATACGGTGGTGGGCACTTTTATCCGTGTTTGTGATTCACCGGGTGATATGCATGGAATTGGACTTTTCATTTGATTCATTCTACATGCAACTTTGTCACTTTTATATCATCGTTGTGGTCTATGTTACCATCTTTAGATTAACCTATAAAGGTCTAGACATTTGATGATTAGCTTGTGCACTCCTTTAAATCTGGATGCCATTCTATTGGGATTTATTTGTATATTATTCCTCACAATGTGATCAGCTGTGTTAATTCAACCTGGACACTTCTGGCTTGCTTTGTTTAGTGTGCATTGTTTTTGATATACCAGCCCCTGGATGTCATTGCAACCATTGGACATTTTTATTGGCGCAGCTCTCCATTTTTTAGTTTACTTATTTGTGTGTTATCCCACTAGTGCTGCTGCCTTTGTTCTTCTTTTATATCTGAGCACAGTTTTTTCCTTGTTTAGTGTGTATGCAAGACAGCTTGAACGTAATTCCGTCAGAAAAATCCATTGGAGTTTATCCCAACAGAAAATCCGATCGTGTGTACAAGGCATAAGACCTCCTCTGTAACTCAAAACATGCAACCTGTAGAATTTTTTTTAAAGTCGCTTATAGAGATTTTTAAGGGTAAACATTTGTCGGCCTTCCACGAGTAGGCGCAACTTTGAAGCATGACATGTTGGGTATCAATATTATCTTTCACAATATAAAAAATTTGGTTAACTTTACTGTTGTCCTATTTCTTGATTTAAAAAAGTGTATTTTTTCCAAAAAAAGTGCGCTTGTAAGACTGCTGCGCAAATACGGTGTGACAGAAATTATTGCAAAGACTGCCATTTTATTCTCTAGGGTGTTAGAAATGTTTGGGGGTTCTAAGTAATTTTCTAGCAAAAAAAAACTGTTTTTAACTTGTAAACAACAAATCTCAGAAAGAGGCTCAGTCCTTAAAGGAACACTACAGGTTCCCGTTTTAAAAAAACAATAAACAAACAGTTTATACTTACCTCCACTGTGCAGCTCGTTTTGCACACAGTGGCCCCGATCTTCCGCTTCTGGGGTCCCTCGGCGGCTGTCTCGGCTCCTCCCCGCAAGGACTCCACACCATAATGCGAGCGAGCTTGCATGGTGTGGAGTTATTGCGGGCACGCTCCCGTGATACAGCGGCGGCCATAGCCGCCGACTGTATCACTCGGCCCCGCCCCCCGGCGCGCCGCGTCATTGGATGTGATTGACAGCAGCGCCAGCCAATGGCTGCGCTGCTTTCAATCCATCCAGTGTAGCCAATCGGCGGCCAGGCTGAAAACCGAAGAGGATGACGGGGACGAGCGCAGGTGAAAAAACATGTAACTTTACTACTCCTTTTAAGTGGAACCTTTGGAGCATCCTATATAATCACAAGCTTTCTTTAGTTTGCTATCATGGATGCATGCTTGTGTTTGTCCAAATACCAACTTCATAAAAGTTGACAATGAAAAAGTCACCTCTCTGCTGCATGCTTGCGAGGGACAACATTTTCTACTCAAGATTTGGCTGCTTTCTAAGAAAATAAACTTTAAGACTTTGCACATTGTTTATTATAATACACATGAAATGTATTTAGCTTATTTAAATTAAAAGCAGAGTTCCAGCTATTTTTCGTTTCTTTTTCAAATACACCCCCGCGATGTTCGCAAGTAATACAATACATTATGGAATAGTTAATACTAGTAGGTTTTATAATTCATTTTCAATTTTTTAAACTCCCTCTGCTTACCTCAGTGAGCGCACTCCCATCTTCAGTATGGGCATCTGAAGCCCACTCGTTCCCTCCAGGATAAGGTGCTGCTTGCTACCCAGCATGCACCTCCTGATCTCGCACATGCACATATTGCACTAAGCGAGGTGCACTCATTGTGTTGCAGGTTGCCTGGCATTGTGTCATTTCCGGTTTGGAAATACCATGATGCTACAAGTGGAGGATGCCCATTGACTCCTGCGTTTGATGATACTCATATCCCAGTAGCCAATGGGCAGGGGGAAATGATATACCTCGCCGTGGCAAAGTAAAGCGGAAGAGTAACTTTATGTTTGCCAAATAAGGTAAAGAACTTTAGAGAAAAAAAAAAAGGTCTGATGAGTTATTTACATGCGATCACGAACGTGGGGGGTTTCAAACTTTAAAAAGTGGGTGGAATTCTGCTTTAAGTTCAGTTGGACTAATAAAGTATGAATTGATGTAAAATTCAAATAAGACAGTGTTGTGATCTAGCTGCCTGCCAGACAGCACAAGTATATCCTTGACCTCCCCTCCAACTGCAGCACAGTTTGGTCAAAAACACACCCCTGTCTGCTGATTGGATAAAGAAGGAGCAGCAGCAGATTGATGAGGGCACCCCTGTACTCACTCACTGTTCCTATCAGCATATTTATTATAAGCACACGATCACTCCAGATTGGCTCAGTGTTCTGACCCTCCTTCTCCCCGGCTGATCACAACTGTGCAGGGGATTACAGGAAGCTGATCAGACAAATTCAGGTACTTACCCTTAAAATAACCCGAATATTAATTTTTTATTAAACACAACAGCATTTGTTCACATTTTTTCATATAGAGTATGTATGGAGTTCAACTACAGTACTATATAAAAAATCTCATCACATAAAACCAGACACAATTGTTTACAATGGTTTCCTCAATAGTCTGTGCAGAGCTAGAAAAATAAAATCTCTTTTCATGCATCCACATAAGCCTAGGGTATGTCTTGACACAGGGAACAATAGAGCAAGCATACAGAAGCTGCAGCTCAAATCATGTCAAATCAACACATTATGGAAGGCACAGCGCCAAAAACCGTTTGACCTAAAAAGAGCAAAAGCATTAAATGCATTAATATGTCCTTTGTCTGGGTAGCAAATGAAGCGTAATGTATTATTTCCCTGTAGCGTCTGTACAAGCTGTATACTGTCTGTGTCTTCACTTATTTAGCAAAGCTTTTTTAAGTGCAACCTTTATTGGGCAAGCTGAAATTATTACTGGAAATTAAATTATGGATCCTTCAGAGGCCTGATGAGGTCATTCAGCTAATAATAATGATGAGGTCGTGAGGCTGTAGATGTTGTTGCTGGCTTTGTTGACATCTGACATATGTAAGACTTACCTTATTCTTAAAGCTCTTCTTGACACACACAATACCAATATATTTTATATAGAAGGGGTTTCTGCAGAGAGTGTACATATTTGTGTGTTTATACTGGTAGAATAGAATAGTTTTACTAAGCATTGCTATAATGTGTGTGTAGCTGGTATTTAAATTGGGGGGGAGCATCTGGGTTATTTAACCCAGATGTACTAATTGTTAGGGAATCTGAGAATCCCTTTTTGTGGTTCTTGGAGGACTCTGGTGGTGCAAGGTTCCCTGTGGCCTGCTGGTGGCGTTGTCGCCCTGGGCTGGAGTTGAACCCGCACCGCAAGACTGCTCCCTTTTTGTCCTTTCCTGGCGCTGGTACAGGGGGAGAGGAGATAAAAGGGGCGGATGCCCTGACCTTGGGGTCAGAGTTGGAGAACGCGGCCGCACCCAGGCACCTTCAGCCTGGGTGCTGGCGTTCTGGAGTTCCGGGCCCAGGTGCCCTTGACCTGGCCAGAGCGAGAGATGTAGTCCATCCCAGGCACCTTAAGCCTGGGGTGAGGTACTACTGCCGGAGCCTGGGGCCCAGTAACTTCGACTGGGTTCCGCGAGGGTGGAGGAGTCCGAGGGGCCCTAAGGTGTTGGGACCCGTATCTGAGGCAAGGAGGCCGGGGAGTGTAACCCTTCCGGATAGTCCGGTACAGCATTAACCCGGTGACGGCGGGGCCTCTGGTAACTCCCTTGGAGGGATGTCTTCCCCCTGACAGGGGCTGCAATGTAGCGAAGGTAACTCCAGTTCCTGTTCACTAGAGTCGCTGGAAGAGACTCTGAAGCCAAAAATTCCATTTAACAGCCACTGAGCTTAGCAACCGTTGGTGAAACCTCAACGGTTTAGTTTTCTTTGAGGATTGTGCCTTGACCTACTCTCCACCAATACTGAACTGTTCTATGGGTCTCAAACTGTCTGCTCGCAAAGGACTATTTGTTTGCCGTTATGGAATAAATAAGTGTTGGACCTTTTCAGTGTGTGGTACTCCAATTACTGGGAGCAAAGGGGGTTATCAGCAGAACAGACTTGGCTCTAAGCGTATACACAGGTCCGAATACAACTAGATACTGGCCTTCACCTCTACACGCTGTAATCGAGAAGACATGGGCAGTGGCGCACCTCGCTCTCCCCTCCAAGGTACCCCTAGACCAGAGCCAGAGTAACCGATAAAGAAGGGGGTGAGTGTGAAGGCCGCTACACGTATATATATAATAATATAATTATCATTGGTATATATTTATAATTATATTATTATAGGGAGACAGGCATTCCATTAGGGCTCTTTTGTATAGTAGTATAGAAAAAAAATATGCTTGTTGTTATGGCTCCTGGAAGCCACAGCTGCAGCTTATTTTTGCTTATAGACTAATGTAGCGGGGTATTGCTTTTAAAACCCCAAGAGACTACAGTTCCCAGCACGCCTTAAGGCACCCAGGGTGCATTGCCCCGCGCAAGGACTGCTGGGGTGGACTTCATAAGGGAGAGGCGGGGCTCGCGTCTTTCTCTTTGGACACCGCCCTCCCTGCAAGAGGATCCCTGTGTTGAACTGCTGCGCGTACAAGGCCTGAAGCCTGGGCCTTGTGCTTTTCCAAAGAGCCTTCCGGTCCACTGAGGAACCCGCTGAACGTCTGATCCGGTTGTCGAGCACTGTCACCAGAAGGACCAAAGACCCGGGGTCATGGATACTGTGAATTGAGTCACGGTGACGGAAGAAACGGACAAGGACTGGTCCGGTTGGGTGAGAGAGCACCTGCTCAGAACTGCACCATAGTATTTCTAGGCCCACTAACTGTATTCAGGGCCATCCAGTGTTGCAGTTAAACTCTGGGGAGACTATCCACAGAACTGAGTTATTAGTCTCCCTGGTACTTTGAAGTTATCAATCTTTGGTTTTACCTATTGGATTACAAATTATTCTTAAAGTGCACCACAGTTCTTACTAGCGAAGATTGTCTACCTTTCCCTCAAACTATACCCCAATTTATAGTCAGGCCTGACTGGGTAGTATAGGACATTGCTGGGCGCCATATTGTCCACGAGGGAGGACAGCTGCAGCGGGGTCTGATAACGTGTATGCTATATTATTGAACGTTTGCTGTTTCACAAGTGTACTTACATTGCAGGGCTCTGCATATGTCATTGCATGATTGTTTATCAACAGTAAAATATTAGAGTTAAGTATACTGGATGTCAGTGTCATTTACTGTGCTATACCATTACTGTGTGCCTTACTGTGGGATTGTGTCATAGAGAATATTAGAGTGATTGCAATTCTATCATCCCCTTTACTAACTGTGCCACGAGAGGTTAGAGACGATTGCCAGGGGTTGACAGCGGTGCACTACAGGGCCCTAAACAATCAAGGCAGCCCTCTTAACTGGGGGTATCGCTACACTAACATTACAACATCACATTATATTACATTATAACACTGTAAACAGCTGTACATGCATAAACACTGGCATGCATTTGCATGTGCAAACATATGTGTGTTCCAGCATTTATGCATACCTATGGGCAAAAAGACACTGCAACTTATTTTACTTTTTATGGCCATATACCTAATATACGACTGTGTGTGTAGCTCCCTGAGTTTAGTCAGGGAGCTCCTCACCAAATTCCTTGTCAGGAGTAGCTACTGTAGATAGTTGTTAGAGATCCATTGATTTCTCCCTAAGTTTGGCCTTGCTGTACTTTTCTCTTCTGCCACTAGGTGGAATTAGATGTGAGAAGGACTATTTAAGGTCAAGTTATGGGTATATGGGATATCTCAGCCAATAGGCAGGGGTTTTATTGAATCCCTTAGCCTGCTGGGAGAACCTCTATATTGTGGAGTCATGTGATCTGTGTTCTCTGCCACCCAGACTGCTGTCAGGGTGGACGTGTGTCGTCTGCCCCAGGCCGCTAGACAGGAGATTGGGCCTATCCCGAGGGCATCTGGCTGCTTGGTAAGATAAGGTGACCAGATTTTTTAAATGAAATCCGGGGACATATTTTTTTTTTTTTTTACTAGTAATGGCAGCAACAAGCGACTCTCTGCCCATCGCCGCCCGCCTCACAGCCTGTCAAGTCTTACTCTCCGGGGCCCGGCTACTACTGGGTGGGGAGCGGAGGATGATCACTCCGCCAGGGAAGGCAAGGAGATAAGCAGGCAGGCGGCTGGCCGGGACTTGAGCCAAGGCAGACGAACATGCGAGTGGAGATGAATGGGCACCCGAAACTGAAGAAATATTCCCTCCGCTCCGATCAGCACGTGATCATCACAAAGGGGCACAGATAATGGAAAAAAATACACCCCCTAAGTTTGAGGTCACTATCCGGGGTCATATTTTTTTTTTACTAGTAATGGCGGCAATCGGCGACTCTCTGCCCGTCGCCGCCGCCCGCCTCACAGTCTGTCAAGTCTTACTCTCTGGGCCCCGGCTACTACTGGGTGGGGAGAGGAGGAAGATCACTCTGCCAGGGAAGGCAAGGAGATAAGCAGGCGGCTGGCTGGCCGGGACTTGAGCCAAGGCAGAAGAACATGTGAGTGGAGCTGAATGGGCATGTGCCAGAAACGTAAGAAATATTCCCTCCGCTCCGACCAGCACATGATCATCAGAAAGGGGCACAGATAATGGAAAAAAATACACCCCCTAAGCTAGTAGGAGCGGCAGACCGGGGGTGTGTAATTCAGATTTTTTTTTTTTATTCTGCACTGACTGTTGTTGAAATTGCCCCAGCCCCTGTTCAAATCCAATCCGGGGACAAAACCGGGGACAGATTTGGTCCGGGGACAGTGTCCTCAATCCGGGGACTGTCCCCTGAAACTGGGGATGTCTGGTCACCCTATGGTAAGAGGGTAGCGCAGGGTTGGGACTGCGGCTTGCAGTCCAAGCAAAAGTGACGGTTCTGCCGGCCGGAGAACCTGTCGTGGTCGGAGGTAGAAGGGAAGCTGTCACCACTAAGGGACCAACCACCTTTACCAGGGACCACAGTGAGTAACTGAAGCGCAAGTACCGGAGCAACATTCTCACGGAACGTGCATGGTGGAGAATAGGGAAACTTCAGGCGGTGAGTAAGTAAGGGACCCAACAAACGGAGGTGACTCTTGCAGAGCAGCCTTGTGTATCAAGCCAGGGACCAAGCAGGTTAGCAGGGGTGAAGTTTGAGAGGTATCTGGAGTGCTGAGCTAGGGACCCAGCAGAGAAGCGTGGGTGTTGCTTGAGGGAGATACCACCGCAAAAGCCTTGAGATTGGATGGGATGGGATTTGGAGTCAGTGAATCAGAGAGTCCAGTGAGAGACTAGGAGCTCAAGGGGCTGAAGGGCTACAAGTGGACATTGTAGTACAGCTGAGAGAACTTTAGAACTTTGTGTTAGGAACTGTTAAATGGGAAATAGCAAACCTGCACGTGTAGAAGTGGCGCCTGGCTGGGGCCTTTCCCTGTATGGCTGTCTTCTTATTGAAGTCTCGGAGTCTGCCTATTGAAATTGCAACTACTTAAGGGTGTCCTGGCCCTAACCCTCTTTCCCTTGAATTTTTTTTAAAAGGACTTAAAAGAAAGAAAACCTCTTTTGCATCCAAGAAGTGTCTGGCGCCCAATGACTTTCACCATTTTTGCACCCACTATGCCTCACAACCCACTACATATTGAAGGATGTCAGCGGTCTGTGGCCTCTAAGGTTCTCATTAGACTGGAAGAGGTTAAAGATTCTGCTACATGTGCAAAAGCTTTTCTTTTTCGTTGAGTACACCGTATTGCTGAAATACTGGTTCTTTGCACGGGGAAGCAAGGCCCAACCATGGATGTCACAAAATATAAAAATATGGCAAGTCTGCGGTTTTTGCAATGTCTTTTACTACTTTGCAGAGAATGACCAGGAGAAAGGGAGGTGAAATTTGGAGCTTTATGCTGACAAGTGAACTTATCTTGCCACCTACCCAGCATATATAATAATAATTATTATTATTACGGTATACAGGATTTATATAGCGCCAACAGTTTGCGCAGCGCTTTACAATGTAGGGAGACACTACACCGACAGTACAATTCAAAACAAGAGGGTTAGAGGAGCCCTGCTTCTACAAGCTTACAATCTAAGAGGGAGGGGCTGGTGAAACAAAAGTTAGGGACTGTGAAGAATGAACTGATGAGGGGAGTAGAAGATTCAGTTGTTAGCTGGAGGCAGGATAGGCCACCCTGAAGAGATTAGTTTTCAGGGATCACCTAAAAGTGAAATGAGTAGGTAATAGCCGGACAGATTGGGGTAGTGAGTTCCAGAGGATGGGAGAGGCTCTGGAGAAGTCCTGGAGATGAGCATGGGAGGAGGAGACAATGGAGCTAGAGAACAGAATAAACAATATTAACATTATAGTGTTAATTAATATTACTTTATTTGTAGCTAATGTTTAGGTATGTGTAACAACCTACCCTGATCACCAGACCTCAAACTTTGTCGACTTGGTAGTCTGTACATGCAAGTATTCTGGCATCTCATTTCAGAGTGAGGAGTAAAATCTTGTAATTTCCTTATTCTGATAAGGCTCCATTCACACTTGTGTGACTTGTCACGCAACTTTGAACAACAAAGTCACATGACAAGTCATTCCCCATGTTTTCCAATGATAACCAATCATATATGTGTGACTTAAAGTTGCAGCGACTTCAAAGTAGTTCATGCGCTACTTTGGTCTGACTTTCATGCAACTTGAGAGCCATAGACTTCAATGTTAACCCTCAAAAGTTGCATGAAAGTCGTACCTGAGTGTTATTCAGTGCAACAGCTGTTCAACAGTTGTCCATTATCACTGGTCAATGCCAAAGTCGTATCCAAGTCGCACCAATCCAGAGTTGCGTCAGAGTTGCAACAAAGTTACATCAAAGTTGCACTCCAAAATCGACACAACTTTGGAGTCGTACAAGTGTAAATGGAGCCTGAGAGCTGCCAGAGTTCTTGCCTGTAAGTAGGAGTGCTACCATTAAAGTCTGTAACTCGAGACACTGAGATCTAACGTCTGTTAAAGTGGGACCACCGTATGAAACAAATTAATGCTTTTCATAAACTTTTCTACAACATGGCTAAGAAATAAATAAACCTAAGTGGAGCTAAAGGTTCCTGCATATAATTTGGGACTTTTTCTTCAAAGCTGGTGTAGCGCACACCCTCCCCCCCCACTCCCCTCTATTAAAGTTTTCCAACTCGCACTGTCTCTGGTCTAGGGGTATGATAGGGGAGGGAGAGGGGTGAGCTACGCCAGGCTTCCACCACAGTTGTGTATGTGGTCTCAGCAATGTCTCTTGTTACCTTCGGGTCTGTGCTGTGCATCGGATCCTCCCTCCAAGAGTCTCCTTTAACCTTGTCCGCCAGAAATTGAGCCACACACCGTCAAAGTCCAACACTCCTTTATTTAGAACATAACATGGACTCCCTTGGCTTCAGAACAGAAAAAGGAGGAGTGTGTACGAATAGGCCCAGACACAAGTTCTATCATCCACTCTCCTCCCTGAGAGTGATCTATGGTCTCCGCACGAGGGGAATTTTTCTTCCAGGCGGTCTCCGACAAGAGACTCATCCATCACCGGCAGTCTGCTGCACCGGGTCTTCAGATGAGGAGCTCTTCCCGGTCCATTACGCCCACCTCGGATTCAGGCATCCATCCCCGGAGTGCCTTAGGATCCTTCCCTCGCGGAACTCAGTGTTGGGCACTGAGCTCCGGACCTCCATCCAAGTACCTCACCCCAGGACTAAAGGTGCCTGAGGTGGAACACGATCTCCGGTGGTCCTCTAGGCCTAAGCCGCCTAGAGGACGAACGCGAACCACTGTCCGCAAGCTGAAGGTGCCTGGGACGAAGACCCCGTGATCAAGATGGCCGGCCCCTTTATACCCTCTCCCAGCAAGCACGGCGGGTTCCCCGCCCCACCATACCGCTGCCGAGAGAGGCCAAAAAGGAGACTCAGCACACAGCGATATCCGTCCGTCAGCCCATGGCAACAGCGCCACCCAGTGGGCCGCCAGAACACACCACCGGTGTCACCGAAAGATTCAAAATTTACCCCGGGAAAGTAAGTACCCGCTACACTCTCCCCCCTGTCATTTGACACTGGTCCCCAGTGTCTGGAGTGAATCATGTCCTCAACGGCTGACACAACCCAATCCAGAAACCAACTAACAATTTGAAAAAACAAAAATTTTTAGTTAACTATCCTAACGGAGAAATTGTGTCTGAGCCCCTGTAACAAAAGAGGAGTGAAAGACAACATTAAACATGAACTCACATTTCAACATTATACCTTTCCCTCCCATCCTAACTAAAAATCACCCCAAGTTCCATAATCTTGATGGGATGCTCTCCTGCAGAGGGAAAGAAAAACAAAACCAACACACAAAAACCCTAAAGCCTCGTACACACGAACGAGTTTCTCGGCAAAAACCAGCAAGAAATTCGTTCGTGTGTATGGTTTCTGGTCAAGAAAAGCGACAAGAATCTCGACGAGAAAATAGAGATCCTGCTCTCTATTTTCTCATTGAGATTCTCGTCGGCATGTTTCTCGACGAGAAAAGTGAGTGTGTGTACACTTACCTGTCCTCCCAGAAGCCCGCGCATGTTCGAAATGAATTTGACGCATGCGCGGTAGCTTCCTAGGCATAGATAGGGTATACCAAGATGGCGGCGACGGCATCGAATGTGAGGAGCGCATGCTCGTCGTAGTCGATGACGTCACCGCGTATGCTCCATTCAAAGAACCGCGGGTTCTTTGAATCGAGCGTGTGTACACTCGGCCGGGACAATTTTCTTGTCCAAGAATCTCGTCGAAAAAAACAACATGTTTTTTTCAACGAGAATCTCGGCCGTGTGTACGAGGCCTGACACATGTATTCGTGTAAGAAGAAAAGATCTTCTCCGGGAAGAAATTCCTTTCCTCCAAAGAGTGGGTGCATGAAAAGTGTTTAAAAAAACGTTGCACAAGACTGCCACCTGGTGACAACCTCGCGGTACTGCACTCGTGGAGCTTCTTCTTCTTCTCTTTGGCATATCCCTACACCGCTGCTGTCGCCCCACAAGTCAATCGCCCTGCATAGGCCAGGAGAGGAGGTCGGAACTGAGAGCCAATTGTCAATGTGAACGTACAAGTTCCTGTTTGTGAGTGCAATATTCCTCATTTTTAACTTTCTAACTTCTACAATAAACAGTGTTACACTATGGCGCGTGCGCTCCTCTCTCTCTTTTCATATGTTTTCAGATGCAAGT
The DNA here is from genome assembly GCA_029206835.1 of Rana muscosa. NCBI lineage: Eukaryota > Metazoa > Chordata > Amphibia > Anura > Ranidae > Rana > Rana muscosa. Next base: position 27,875,249 of record JARGYO010005626.1, on the reverse strand, counting down.
TCGCCACCCAGTGAATTTAAGAGGGAGCTGCAGCGCCTAAGATAAGGGAACTTTTTTCAATTATTTTTAAGAACTTTCTTGTTGATTATTGTTGTGATGGTGGTGTGTGTGAGGGCTGCGCTGCATCTGGTATTTGTTTTTGTATGTTTCTTCTTCTCTTTGGCCCTATCTAACCCCAGAGTCTGTGATCTCTTTGCAGGAAGAGGGGAAAGAAAAAAAACACAGAAATAGTTCCTCATTCCTTTGGGCATACACAACAACTGCCCCAAAAAGTTCAATCAACATGACAAGAGCGGAGTCTTTGTCTCCTATAAGTAAAAGCAGGGATGCAGCAAAATCAGTGGCTTCAAGTGTTGATCCACGGTTTTCAGATGATACTCCACATCTTCGCCTTCTTTGCGTCGGATCAACACTTTATCTGCATGGATGTGTCTTCCTAACATCCATTCGGCCTTACAATCTTTGAAACGCTGTGAAGCACTAGGAGAGCATGCCAGGTATCTGCGGGCGTGTGGAACTTTTAGGTGGGTCCACACAAAGTCATTGTACCAGCGCTCTCTGTACACCTCTACTTCGTAGAGCAAGTCCTTCGATAAGTAGGGATACTCCCATCCATACTCCTCTGCAACTTTTTGGCCAAATAGGCGTTGTAGTCTTGCCAAAGGAGGCATGGTAGCTCTGTCTCCCTCACCAGGCATAACTACCGAGTCTGGATGACGAGGCGCTTTGACCACCTCCAATCTGGGCATTGGTGCCCACAGCAACAGTCTCTTTACCCCAGAATCAGATGCAGGTTGCGCCGGGGATGTAGGGACAAGCTGGGAATGGGACCCCTCTTCCGGCACTGACGCCTCCACCCGGGCGTACTTTCCCCTGTTGACATGGGTGAATTCCGAGGTCTGCGGAATGAAGCAAGCGGTACCTTGTCCCAGCCTTTCTCGGCAAACAAATCATCTATGATGGCATCTTCTCCCAGATCCGAGAGCGATTCCAGGTCGGAGGTGTCACACTCCTCCGCGGGTATGTAGCTCTTTGTAGAAACGGAGCCTCCACACTCCGCGGACTTACTAGGCCATGCCTTCCCGACACCTCCTCCCACACACCAAGTCTCTTCGTCTGGCTTACCTCGGCCTTTCCTTGAAGCGGGACGTCCGGAACCCTCGTCAACGGATCCATCCGGGCCTGGCGTAAGCGGGCGAGACGGTCCACCACCACCGCTGGTCGGGGCTACCACGCTGGTTCTTTTCTTCGGTGGCGGACGCTGCGAGACAGTGGCGACCGAGTCAGCATCCTCGGATTTCTCCCGCAGAGTTTTAACGACCTCTTCCCTGGTCGCTGCAGTGTGCGCTGGGGTGACTCTCACAGCAGTGATTTCTCCTCTCTGAGTGGTGGTACCTGAAGCCCGGCCTGGGTAGATGGTTCTCGGCCTCTCTACTGCCGAATCCACCTCAAACGTGAACTTCCCACAGGCCTCACAGCGTCCGAATGGCTTCAACAGGCACACCAGTCCCGAACACCCGGGACAAATCATACCCAGGGCCTCAACGTCCATACATGAGTATAGGGCGAATCGACCCCTTGGCTTCAGTCAAATCCCCGTATCCGTTATTGGAGCAGCAGCAGTCAGTGTCGGGGTGGAAGGATGTACCGGAATCCACGAGGTGTGTCCAAACATGGCGACCTGTTGCTGATCCATCGCACACTGCAGAGTTTTCGCGCCAATGTCCCACGTGTAGTCCCTTCACAAGTATTGGACTCCTCCCCTTTGCTCCAGTTCGCAGGCTTTCTTCACTTTTCCTTGGTTGAGCCATGCCCACGAACTAAGCAGCGGGGGTTGTGTCTGGTGGCGCAGTGCAATTAGAAGCCCCCACGTGTACTACTTCACACGGCTGAGCTTCCCTCCGTTCACCGTTCTTCCTGCGCGGGCCTCTCCCTTCTTGGGGTCATGTCCACGGCTTCAAGCAGGGCTGCACTTTGGCCTATTCGTTTAACTCTTCCAGCAGACACGTTCCATACAGTAATGCACAACACAATACCGGACCCGAGCCCCCACGTGTAGCGCACACCCTCTCCCAACTCCCCTCTATTAAAGTTTTCCAACTCGCACTGTCTCTGGTCTAGGGGTATGATAGGGGAGGGAGAGGGGTGAGCTACGCCAGGCTTCCACCACAGTTGTGTATGTGGTCTCAGCAATGTCTCTTGTTACCTTCGGGTCTGTGCTGTGCATTGGATCCTCCCTCCAAGAGTCTCCTTTAACCTTGTCCGCCAGAAATTGAGCCACACACCGTCAAAGTCCAACACTCCTTTTATTTAGAACATAACATGGACTCCCTTGGCTTCAGAACAGAAAAAGGAGGTGTGTGTACGAATAGGCCCAGACACAAGTTCTATCATCCACTCTCCTCCCTAAGAGTGATCTATGGTCTCCGCACGAGGGGAATTCTCCTTCCGGACGGTCTCCGACAAGAGACTCACCCATCACCGGCAGTCTGCTGCACCGGGTCTTCAGATGAGGAGCTCTTCCCGGTCCATTACGCCCACCTCGGATTCAGGCATCCATCCCCGGAGTGCCTTAGGATCCTTCCCTTGCGGAACTCAGTGTTGGGCACTGAGCTCCGGACCTCCATCCAAGTACCTCACCCCAGGACTAAAGGTGCCTGAGGTGGAACACGATCTCCAGTGGTCCTCTAGGCCTAAGCCGCCTAGAGGACGAACGCGAACCACCGTCCACAAGCTGAAGGTGCCTGGGACGAAGACCCCGTGATCAAGATGGCCGGCCCCTTTATACCCTCTCCCAGCAAGCACGGCGGGTTCCCCGCCCCACCATACCGCTGCCGAGAGAGGCCAAAAAGGAGACTCAGCACACAGCGATATCCGTCCGTCAGCCCATGGCGACAGCGCCACCCAGTGAGCCGCCAGAACACACCACCGGTGTCACCGAAAGATTCAAAATTTACCCCGGGAAAGTAAGTACCCGCTACACTGGTAACTCTCTCTTCCTCTTCATTTTTATATTGTGTACTAGCATGGATTTTTTTTCGTTTTAGGAACGGGAATTACCTCTTATTTTTATGTTGAGCCTGGCCTCCAGTGGATAAGCAGAGAAGAACGGGTTTTGTGTGAATATCACTGTATGTATTTTAGGAAACAATAACAGTCTTGACGTATGTAAAGCCTAGTACACATGACCGAGAATCTCGTCAGGAAAAAAAACGTTGTTTTTGCCTGACGAGATTCTTGACAAGAATCTTGTCCCGGCCGAGTGTACACACGATCCATTCTAAAGAACCAAAAATGTATGGAAGAAACTATGTTAGAGACATATGTGGTTACTGAAAATTCCCACCACATCCCAATTTTGTATACAAAAAAGAATGGGGGCCCCAGGGGATTGTATGGGTGGGAAATGGATTCAGAACAACTCAGTATAGAAAGTATAAAAATATATACTGTATTTAATGTAAAGAAAGCCAGTACTAAAAACAGTCACGGAATGACAATACAAGACAAAACAGCTGCTCTAAGGCGTATTGTATGGATACACTGATAAAAATCAGAAATAACTAATACAAACAACCAATCCTACACGTTTCGGAAAAGCATAAAGGCATATAAATCCTTTTATGGTAGGTATATTCCTTCTTCAGGGATTTGAGTCGAGCTTGCTAGTGTGTTTCTATAGAAACATGAAATTTGGAAGTAAGTAACGTATTCAAGTAATATTTAATTGTTTGCCCCAACCAAGGGGAAAACAGAAGAAAAAGAAAAGAAAAGGAAAGAAAAGAAAAAAAATATATTTTGCAAACATACTCACAGGTCTTATATTTCATGCAAATAGACAGTGCACAGTGTCAATATAAAGTATCAATACTGAGTATTAATACAAATGGATGGTGTTGCGGGTGCAGGCATAGAGAACCAAACCAATCCTAATTTCTCATCATCATTGGAAACCGGGAGAATGCTAGATTCGCATTCATTTGTCATCCGGTGAGATAATTGGACTTTGTAGAAAATGCTGATGTGTTAAATCTCCTTATACCATGGTAATTATAATGAGGCTGGGAATGAAGGGCCCAGAGGGACAGCGGCAACAACGTCAGGGCTCACAGGAGCAAATAACAGTGGCAGGATGGAAAAGGGACCTAATAGGCAAAGATACAAAAATAAGTATGGATATATTAAAAAATAATTAAAATAATAAATAAAAAATGAACATAAAGTAAAAATAAATATAAAAAATATAGAGAGTATTTAAAAGAAAAGCCATGAGCATTGAAAATGCTACAGGTTTTGCTTAAAGTATATCCATAGAAGGGAGCTAAGTGGTGTGTCTTACCTCATGGAGTGGTACATTCACAGTGCGCATCGAATAACACTTGGCTGTGCAGCACATGTGAGCTGCATCAGCCTGGATTATATACCTATGGTGTTTAAGGAAAGCCAATCAGACATATTGGTGTTTCAATTTGCTTGTTTAGTATACATGCACCTGTGGGGAATGGATTGGCAGTTGCGCGTCATATTGCCATGACGACCTATTCCCGCCCTCCCCGCCACCGACGCTCCTCGGCCAGACGCGGCGTCCGGCGTCACCGCGATATAATGCGCGATGACGTCAGACGTCGACGCAGCCGCCGACACAGGAAGGGGCGCGGCCATTGTGTCGGTAGATGGAAAAACCAGAGCGCATGCGTCGAAGAATCGACGCATGTTAACACGGGCCGCAATCCACAAGCAAAAGCCTCCAGCTACAAAAAGGCATAGAGGCTTACCTGTGCCGAGGAGATCCGACGTATCGCAACCGTCCTAGGTCCTCATACTCCCAGCCAGAGAGAAAGGAAAAACAAAATAGCATAGTAGTAAGGTTCATATTATGTGCAGCACCGATCCAAAACCACCATCCAAGTGCACCAAAATTCACTTTGCAAGAGGTATATATATATGTACAGACCTAAATTGTATTAAAACATTCTATTTTAGGGTATAAAAAACATATATTTATAAAATATATATATATATATATATAATTAGAATGTTATAGTTGTTTGAAAAATAAATGAAAAAAAAAAAAAATACAAAGAATACAAATAAGACTACAAAAAATCATCAACATGGCAGAATGACGAATATTGACAGTTTGTACATATACATCAATTGTACATAAAATGATGATTAGTTATATACGTACATATAGTATATACAGTCAGCTAAATGGTTGGTGCATAGGTACATGAATTACAAATAAAAATAAAAATAATGATGATAAAGACTAATAGGACTAGGAAAAGGGAGGGGTGGAGGGGGGGGGGGAAGGGTGGGGGGGTGGAGGGGGAAAGGGAGAGGAAAAAGGAGAAAATAAAGGGATCTATTATTGGTCCTTGTCGAAACCTCCAGTTGCAAATCCAGGTATAAAAGGGTCTGAAATTAAATGCCTCATTGAGGCCTGGCGGACAGGTGGCATTGAGGTTTGGTATCCACCGAAGTTCCCGTTGGAGGAGACTTTTGTTCAAGTCACCCCCCCTGGCACCTGGGTGGATAAGGTCCAAAACAAGTATGGATATTCTGGGACAAATTCCAGCATGTGTCTGTGCCACATGTCTGCCAAGTGGCAAATCAGGATTTGCAGTTTGCATAGCTTTTATGTGGCGATATAGTCTCTGCCAGAGTTTCTGTATCGTTTTGCCAACATAGAAGCAATTGCAGCTACAAAGAAGTAAATACACCACATTGGTAGTTTGGCAGTTGGAATAGTGTCTCGCAGAAAATTGTACACCATTTGGTAAATAAATGTCTTTTCGAGTATCCATATATTTACAGTATGAGCATGACCCACATGGGAAGGTTCCTACTGTCTTGCAGGGATCGCCTCTGTTGGAACCCCTATATTCACTTTGGACCAACAGATCACCCACAGAGGCAGCTCGTCTGTAGGTGATCATTGGATTAGGAGGTACAAAGGGGCCAACGGCTGGATCTGATGTTAACAAATGCCAGTATTTTTTACAGATTTGTGAGATCTGATTGTGATTGTTGGAATAGGTAGTAATAATTCTAGAGTTTTCATCAGATTTTTTGCTTTTTTTTGGAGCAAGTAATTCATGTCTATTTCTGGCATCTGCTCGGTGGAATGCTTTTTTCAGACATCTGTGGCTGTAGCCACGCTCTAATAGACGATTTTTCAGACTTCTTGCTTCATGCAAAAAGTCTGAGTGGTTTGAGCAGTTTCGTTTAATACGTAGATACTGCCCATATGGTATAGAATTAACGAGAGGTCTGGGATGAAAGCTGGAAGAATGTAAGATCGTATTACCAGCTGTGGGTTTTCGAAATAATTTACAAGACAGAAGATTGTCTTGATTTTTGGTAATTTCTACATCCAAGAATGTGATCTTGAATGGATCAACATTCATGGTGAATGCCAAATTAAATTCATTAATGTTTAATGCAAGCAAGCATTCCTCTAGAAGGGACTGGGGACCATTCCAAACGACGAAGATGTCATCTATGTACCTGTGCCACATAAAAATGTGGCACAGGTACATAGAGAGACCCTCATCGCTGAAGATGGCATCTTCCCATTCCCCCAGGTAGAAATTGGCATAGCCAGGGGCACAACAGGTGCCCATGGCTATGCCCTGTACCTGGAGGAATAGGCGGCCATCGAAAGAGAAGGTGTTGTGATTCAAAATAAAATCCAAGCTCAAAAGGACAAATTCATTGAATGAATTTTCATGGTGACTTATCCTTGATAGTACCTTACGAATACAAGCCAAACCTTTAGTGTGTGGTATGGAACTGTATAAGGCCTCCACATCAATGGTGGCCAAAATACAGTTCTCTGGTACCACTACATCTTCAATGATCTGTAAGAGATGTATGGTATCACGAATGTAAGAGGGTATGGATAGTACAAAAGGACGAATATGTTCATCTATCAATTTTGAAAGATTTTCGGTAATCGAGCCATTGCCTGAAAGAATTGGTCTGCCTGGGGGATCTAGTGTATTCTTATGTATCTTTGGTACAGAATAAAATGTTGCTAGCCGTGGATAGGGAATGCGGATAAAGTCCCATGTTTGTTTAGAAATTATATTATTGTGAAAAGCATTATCTACAAAGGAGTAGAATTGTTTGTTAAACGCCTCTACGATATCGATCCCAATTGGACGGTACCAATTACGGTTGCTCAAGATGTTATTACACATTCTGCAGTACTGCTCATTATCCATCAGGACAATGTTGCCTCCCTTGTCACTTGATTTTATAGTTATATTGTGATTATTTGCTAGTGTTTTTAAAGCCATTTTTTCATTTTTAGTTAAATTGCTTGGATATGGGGAGGTTAAAGTTAAGGACTTAATATCTTGGGTAGTCATTTTTAAAAAAGTTTTTACCCCATGGTTTGAGCTAGGGGCTGGATAAAGAGAGGACGTTTTTTTCAAGGAGGATTTGACAGGCAGGACAGCTGGGGGTGAATTCAAATTCTGTCCCAGGAGTAGTTCCATATCGACAATGTCGATAAGATCTCTGGGTTCATTTTCCTCCAGAAGAGAATTTAGGTTATCCAGAGCTTGTCTTCACTGTAAGTGTAACAACCTTCACTGCCTGGTTTCTCCTTTTCAAACATGCTTTTCAAAAGTAATTTTCGGGTATAAAGGTGAAGATCCTTTATAGTCTCAAATCGATCAAGCTTGTTATTGGGACAAAAGGTGAGTCCTCTTGATAGAACCGAAGTTTCATCAAGAGTGAGTGTATGTGTTGACAAATTGATGACGTTTAGTTGTGAGGAAAGAAATGATGAATCTAGGGGGGTGTTGGAGTGGGGGGTGGAAGGGAGTTCCCCTGTTTTTTTTGGAAAGAACATTGTAGGGACTTTAGGTGGGACAAGAGAGGAAGAAAAAGGTGCTTTAGTGTCCAATGAGACTAGCCCCATGGTGCCGACATTTATCTGTTGTGCCTGCGGCATGTTACTTGGCGCAGCCATAGGTTTTGAGGGGCGTTTTTTGGTAGTGCCAGTTTGAACATGTTCATCATCCTGGCGTCTTTTTCCCTTTCTAGTGCGTCTCTGCTGCTTAAAAGAAGTATGAGAGACATTGGATGATGCTGATGAAGTATCAGAAACATCTAAATATGGAGTATGTTGCTTAGAATTATGTTGAAAATTCCTTCCTCCTGTCTTTTGAGACCACTTATATGCATTTCCCTCATGGAATGCTTGTTTGTCTCGCAGATATTTGAACTCTTTCTTCGAAAGTATTGTTTTATTAAAGAGTTCTATGTGATTTCTTAATTTTTCATTTAGGTCTAGAAAGGAGGAATGGGTTTGCAATGGTTTAATTTTAGCATAAACAAGATCTATGTTATTGTTTATCTCAATTAACCGTTTCTCATATTCTTCAATCAGCAGCCTCATCATACCATCAGAGCATGTTTTAAGATTATTCTCTCATGCATTTTTAAACGTAGGACTAATGTTGTCAAAAGAGGGAAAGATTTGGACACGTAATCCCAAAGGATTGAGATCATCCTTGATATATTCCTCAAACGTCTTAATGTGCCAGAACATGAGGGATTTCTTCTCGAGCCATTTGGTAAGGCTCGAGAACAAAAAACTTAATTCTGACTCACGTGATTCATTCTGTCCATAGTCCTTCTGGAGTTTGGCTACAAAATCATCCCATGATACACTATAAAGTTCTGCCATGATGGAGAAAAATGATGATGAGAAATTAGGATTGGTTTGGTTCTCTATGCCCGCACCCGCAACACTATCCATTTGTATTAATACTCAGTATTAATACTTTATATTGACACTGTGCACTGTCTATTTGCATGAAATATAAGACCTGTGAGTATGTTTGCAAAATATTTTTCTTTTCTTTTCTTTCCTTTTCTTTTCTTTTTCTTCTGTTTTCCCCTTGGTTGGGGCAAACAATTAAATATTACTTGAATACGTTACTTACTTCCAAATTTCATGTTTCTATAGAAACACACCAGCAAGCTCGACTCAAATCCCTGAAGAAGGAATATACCTACCATAAAAGGATTTATATGCCTTTATGCTTTTCCGAAACGTGTAGGATTGGTTGTTTGTATTAGTTATTTCTGATTTTTATCAGTGTATCCATACAATACGCCTTAGAGCAGCTGTTTTGTCTTGTATTGTCATTCCGTGACTGTTTTTAGTACTGGCTTTCTTTACATTAAATATATATTTTTATACTTTCTATACTGAGTTGTTCTGAATCCATTCTAAAGAACCGCCGTTCTTTTGAATGGAACGAACGTGGTGACATCATCGACTACGACGAGCGTGCAATCGTCACATTCGATGCCATCGCCGCCATCTTGCTACACCCTACCTATGCCTAGGAAGCTACCGCGCATGCGTTAAAGTCATTTCAAGCATGTGTGGGTTTCCACGGCGACAGGTAAGTGTACACACTCTCGGGTTTCTCGTCGGGAAACAGGCCGTCGTGAATCCCGACGAGAAAATAGAGTAGGTTCTCTATTTTTCTCGTCAAGATTCTGGCCAGTTTTCTTGATGAGAAACCTGAAAGCCTCGTACACACGCACGGTTTACTCGGCAAGAAAGCTCTGACAGCAGATTTCTTGCTGGTTCTTGCCGAGAAAACCGGTCGTGTGTACGAGGCCTAAGTGATATTGGATTAAACATTCATGCAATGTATACAGGATGCTTACAATACACACTCTTTATTATACTCACGGTATTCACGATTAAGATCTTTTGTTGAGGATATACTCCGCTAATGTGGGTATACTCCACTGTTCTTTTGTGGCTGTTCCGTAGCCCTCTGATCCCTAAGTCCACCTGAAAGATAATTCTCTCACTGCACAGTTTTGCCATTTAAGAGAGCCTATACATCATAATATGCATGATATATGGTATATTGTGTATGTATTATGCCTAATAATATTATTGTTTCATTATATTTAGTATGTTATTACTTACCATCCTGTCCTGAGGAAGCAGCTCTGACCGTGAAACACACTGACTATTTCTGAAAGGACGCTCCAATGTATACTCCATCATATGCTATACACGTTATAATGAAGACCAAACTGGTCCAATCAATAATGCCTTGTACACACAAGCAGAATTTCCGTCGAAATAAACTCCAACGGGTTTTTCCGACTGAGTTCCGACAGAATTCTGCTCAAGCTGTCTTGCATACACACCGTCACACTAAAATCCTACCATCAAGAACGCAGTGACGTAAAACACTACGACGAGCCGAGAAAATTACATTTTCTATGCTTCTGAGCATGCGTCAAATTGTTTCTGAGCACACGTGTTTTTTTTGTCCGTCGGAATTGCATCCAGACGAACGGAAATTCCGTTGTAAAAATTGAGAACATGTTCTCTATCTAATTCCGTCGGAAATTCCAACGGAAAAAGTCCGATGGGGCATACACACGGTCGGAATATCCGATAAAAAAAATTCCGTCTGACTTTTCCATTGGAAATTCCGAGTGTGTGTATGCGGCATTAGTGTTCTTTTTTTCTCTATATGCAGTATAAGGATGGTTTAATTATTGTTGTTTTTATTATTATTATAATTATTATTATTTTATCTTTGTTAGTGTTTTAATGTTCTATGGACCCATGCAGAGGTTCTTTCTAACAAAATAATTGTATAAATAAACATAAATATTTTTAAAAGTAGAGATATTTGGTCACTGTCTCTGTACCTGAAAAGTGCAATATTATACAAAACCAGTTTATTGGTTTCCTTTCTTATTCTTGTGTTGATACTAAGGCCTCATGCCCACGGACGTTTTTACAGCCGCGTTTTTGAGCGTTTTTTACAGCTTAAAAACGCCTGTCCATGTTAGTCTATAGCTTCATGCCCACCTAGACGTTTTTGAGCTGCAAATAGCATAGACGTTTTTAAGCTGTAAAAAAAACCCAGGACCAGTGCGTTCCACAGCGTTGGAGTTAGGCAGAAAAAAACGCGAGCGTCAAAAAACGCTCCAAAACGTTCCAAAACGCTCAAAAACGCGCACTAACGCGCGGTCGCGTTTTTTTAGCTCCGACGTTTTTTTTTTTTTTTTTATTATTTACAATAACATAGACAGGCGTTTTTAAGCTGTAAAAAACGCAGCTGTAAAAACGTCAGTGGGCATGAAGCCTTATACTTTAATAGATGTAGGTACTGTGGTTGTCCTATATTGATAATATTGTTTTGAGAATCAAAAGATGGGATGGGGGCCTACCCATTAGATGTTTGCCCTTACCTCAATAGTATCTTTTGAAATACTGTATCTTTTTATAAAAAAGAGGTAGGATAAAAGGGATTTTTATGGTGCAGAGGTTGATCAAAGAGAGAGAGCTTCTAATATGATATAATTGATAATTTTATTAATACAAAAATAGACAAAAGGAATATAAAATATATAAAACCAATCATGGGTTTTTAGGTACATATACAGTACTATACATAGGTGGTGGTCATAATGCATAGAGTTTGGATGAACATAAAATCGCATGGAAACCCAACATGTTTCGCTTGAAACAGCTTCCTCAGGGGTTTGCGATGACCATCCGCACTTGTCAAATATGACTATACAGAAGAAAAAAAGAAATATACAGTTATACATTGAAATGCATTACATATCATATCCAAACAAATTAGGTATAAACAAGGTCTAATTGTTATGCTGGACCCCTCCCATTGTTACTTACCCTGCCGTCTGTATTGTCTGCTGCTCAACACCGAAAAACGCAGGATCAAGAGCAAAAGTCACCCCGTATATAGAAAATGCGGATAGGTGACCACAGTGGACACTATATAGGAGACCGGCTGAATGTCAAAAACAAAAAAACAGAAATCAGAGAGGAAGAAAATAAATTGTGAATTTTAAGTTCTAAATTAGGAAACGATGGTACGCAATTAAGCAAACCATACAGAGACGGAGAAGTCTGTCTACTATGCAATAAATAAATAATTGCAATTAATAGATATGACTTACGTAGAGCCAGGTAAACAAAGATATGTTCACTTGCTGAGATGGAGAGGCTGTCTGCTTGCAAGAAACCACAGATGGAGATTGTGGAGGCCACTAAGAGAAACCACATTGTTTGGAATTTGTTTGCATATACAGGTTAGTGTAAATGACATGGTGTGCCTATATCCCCCAAAGAAAAATTAGGCACACATCGTTTAAAAATTAATTATTAATTAAATTAGTCAGGCAGTTTAAACGACTAAATGTATATGAAACATATATTAAATAAGATAATGATCTTGTAAATAGATATTTATTTTAATAAAAATATATTATCTACTCGTGTGAAATTGCTTTTGAAGTTAGTTCCATATCAAGGTGGAACGTAGTGGACAATAGTCTCAATAAATGGATGTGACAAGATCAAGTAGATGGATTAAAAGTAATACTAATTCTAGTAATTCTAATTCTAATTCTAATTCTAAGCCCAACAGTCCAATGTGGAAAGAGGGACAGACCCACTTTAGCCTATGGTAGCTATATCCTATATATTAGGTGCAGTTCAACATTGTTAAGTACAGCCTGAGATAAAGAGGTTATAATCATAAAGAGTATCAATGGGCAGAAAAAAGAGCAAGAAGGTATATGACTATTACCTTTAAATAGTTGAACAGCCAGCCAGAACTCCACCAACCCACAACGCTGCGAACAGTGTGTGAGCTGGTTATATAGTGTCCACCCATACGGTCGGCGTCTGACATCACCGACCGTAGAGCGGGCTAGAAGCGCGTGACGTCAGCCCGTAGGACACGCCAACTGCTGGGGACTGCAAGGTCCAGAATGCGTCAGGGCAGGGGGAGGGGCCGCTCACCGTCACACCAAGCAGGACGGATAGAGCGGGTACCGCCCTCTGGAGAGTTCCACCAATGGAAGATGTCGGCTGACAGCCACTGGCGAAAAGGTGGAAAACAGCCCGACCAAACCAGAATGCATGTCACCAGGGTCAACGCCGCGCTACAATTGGGCCATCCATGGGGGATCGTAGATGACCCTGGGTGCCCATGCAGTCACACCGCATAAATCAAGGGGGACAGTGGCCTGAGGGAAACGGCAATGAACAACAGACAGGACTGACGGCAGTTGTCAAAGGAATAAGTACAAAAAACCAGAGCAGCGAGCCTAGCTGAGGGACCAAATCAGAAATCATATGGCCCGACACTCTGAGGGGGGGGAGAGAGAGAAAAGGAACCAGCAGAACAAAAAAGACCAATATGTGTCACCAGATAACCATAGTAAATTAAAACATTGTATATAAATGTAAGGTGGATATGGTATCAAAACATAATATGCAATATTATAAACTAACAAATGTATAGATGAAAATTAAAGCTGGAATGTCCATAGCATGAAGGGTCAAGAAGAAATACTCAAGACCATTGACGCTAAGACATACACCATATAACTGTGGCCACAGTAGACAACAACAACAACAACAAAAAAAAAAAAAAAAAAAAAGGGGAGAAAAAAGGGGGGGGGGGGACTTTTTACAAGATCAATAAACAGAAAACCCGAAATAAATCCCAGGTATAGCATCAAAGAAATGATCTAAAACTAAGACTTTCGTTGAATCCCGGAGGATGGGTGGCCCTGAGGTCATAGATCCATCGCGACTCAAGTTGGAGAAGGGTCCTGTCTACACTTCCCCCCCTTGAATCGAGCGGGACATGCTCCAGGGCCAAAAATTTGATGACATTGGGGTCAAAATTATGATAATTGCCGACATGCCTACTAACTGCTGTCACTACTTTTCTATTGAGAATGGGTTTCATATGGTCCTTTATTCTCTTAAAGAAGGGTCTTTTGGTTTTCCCAACATAGTATCCCCCGCATTGACACTGAGCCAGATAAATCACCCCCACTGATTGGCAGGTGACTAAATCACGGGTAGAGTGCCAATTGCCATTAGGTAATTTAAACTTAGTTTTGGTGTCTACAAAGCGACAAACATCGCAGTGACCACAAGGCGATGTGCCGCCAATAGATGTATTTGTGGAAACTGAAGTAGGTTTGAAATGACTATGAACCAGGCGATCTCTCAAAGAGGAGACCCGTTTAAAGGTGATTTCTGGGTGTTTTTTTATGTATTTATTCACAGTCGAATCTGCTAATAGTAATGGCCAGAATTTTGTTAAAATGTTTCTCATTTCTTTATATTGGGAAGCATACCTAGTAATTACTCTAACCGTATCTGTGGTTGCAGAATTTTTTGAAGAGAAAATTAGAGAACTTCTTTTTTGGGTTTTTACCCGATTGAAGGCTCGTTTTAAACATCTATGGCTATAGCCTCTGGCTTTTAATCTCTGGTAGAGGTCTTTCGAGGTAGCTTTAAAATCTGTATCCCTACTGCAGTTCCGCCTAAGCCGAAGGTATTGGCTATAGGGGATACTACGCAGGAGAGGTGCAGGATGTGCACTGCTGGCATGAAGGATGGTATTTCCAGCAGTGGGTTTCCTATATAGACATGAGTGAACTAGCCCTGTGTCATCAATAGAAATATTGAGATCCAAAAAACTAATAGTGGTTTGACTGTAATTGATGGTAAATTTTAAATTAAAATCATTAATGGACAAAAGATCAAAAAATTGCTGTAATTGAATCTGATCACCTGACCAAAAAATCAATAGGTCATCTATATACCTATACCAGGAGATGATATAGTCCAAAAAGGGAGCAAGATCCTCTCTAGAGAAAACCTGTCGTTCCCACCCCCCCAGGTACAGGTTGGCATACGATGGGGCACACTTAGTCCCCATCGCAACCCCCTGCACCTGGAGGTAGTGGGAAGATCCAAAAAGAAAAACATTATGTTTCAAGATATAACTCAGTAACTCCAAAACGAAATTGTTATATATCCGTGAGGAGGGACCTCTCTCTGAAAGATGGCCCCTAATGACCTCCAAACCCCTATCATGGGGTATTGTGTTATAAAGGCTTTCAACATCCAGAGAGACAAGCCAGGTGTTAGCTGGAAGTTGAATACCCTCAATTAATCTCAATAAATCGATAGTGTCCTTCACATACGATGAAAGAGAGGTGACATGAGGAGACAGATAGCTATCAACCAAGGCACTGGCATTTTCGGTGAGACTGGAACAGCCTGAAATTATCGGCCGTCCTGGCGGATTTGTTAATGATTTATGTGTCTTTGGCAGAGCATAAAACGTAGGAGTCCTTGGATTCTTAATGTCCAAGAACTTCCACGTATCATGATCTATGGTGCCTTGCTGAAACGCTTTAAGAATAATGTGACGATACTTGACATAATAATTTTCCAACACAGTTTTAGAGATTGGTCTGTACCATTCGACATTGGACAAAATCTTCATACACATAATCTCATAGTTCTCCACATCCATGATGACAAGATTACCGCCTTTGTCTGCGGGTTTGATTATTATCTCAGAATTATTTTGTAGAGATTTAATGGCCGCTTTTTGTGGTATGGTTAAATTTGAAGTTGCTGAGGAAACCGGATTCATTGTTTGAATACTATGTGAGACCTGTTGAACAAAGGCCCAAATATTGGGATTGGTGTTCAACAGTGGAAAGTTTCGAGATTTGGATCTAAAAGATTGAGGAGGGGGGAAGGACATGCCAGCGATGGACAAATCCGGTGTATGGCTCCACCAGGAATCCTCATCACAGGCATGGCCCTCCTCCCAGAGATCCATCAAATCCGACATTGCATTCTGTTCAGCAATGCGTGACTTGATGTTATCAATGTCACATGTGGATGTATCTTTTTGTCCATCACTGTCTGCTGAGGTTACCCTAAATCAGGGGTCAGCAACCTTTTTCCACTTAAGGGCAAGATTCAATGTATGTAAATGCATGGAGGGCCACATATTACTAATAAACTAAGATAATAATAATCCTAACATAGCAATAATAACAGTACAGGTTTAACTCACTTTAAGGTGCTTCACTCATACAAAGCCAGTTCACCCTGAGGGAGCATGTGGCTGGGGATTCAGATTTAACTGCCCCCTCCACCATCCTGGCACTCAAGGGTGGCTGATGCCAGCCCTACCAGCCAGCATGGTCTGGAGATGTGGTTCCTGTCCCTAGGGGTGATGGGGTCCCTTTCTCCAGGGGTGATGGGGTCCCTGTACCCAGGGGAGAAAGGGTCCCTGTCCCCAGGTGAGATGGGATCCCTGTGCCCCAAAGCAGTGTCCTCTGTCCCCCCCACCACTGCAGTGTCGTCTGTACCCCCTATTGTGTCCTCTGTATCTGTCATGTACCTGGGTGTATTTGAACCGGGATCTTCCTGGTCCCACAGCTGCAGCCTTACCTGTTGTGCTACGGAGGAGATCTGGACTTTTCTCTCAGAGCCCGTTTGTGTGGAATAGCTTGCTGGGTGTTGTGACTGCTTTTTGATCTTGATTTTCGTCTTGAATTACTGCCTGAATTCCTGACTACTCTCTTGCCTGCTGATTTTGTACTTCACCGCCAGCTCGTGTATGACCTTTGCCTGCCTGACCACTCTCTGGATTTCGATCGTGTACCGTTTTGCCTGATCTGTTGCCAACCTAATCTGCCTGACTACATTTTCGCCTGAATCCTCAGCACACAAGTTCCACTTCGGACACTACCAATCACAGGTACCTTACATTACAAACGGGCCACAATGACAGTGGACCCTGCTGAGATTGTTAAGGCGATTTCATGTCAGGGACAATTGATTGGAGCTCATGAACAGCATCTTTCTTCCCTGGACGCCAAGTTAGATGAACTTTGTACTATGCTTAAATCTTGTTTGCCTGGTTCCTCTGCAACGGTCCAGACTCCGGATCCTACTCCTGCTACGATCCAACTCGCCTCTTTTGTACCACCCAAACTTCCCTTGCCTGACAAATTTGGTGGTGATACTGAGGACTGCAGAGGCTTTTTAAATGTTTGCCGTTTGAATTTCCGCAACAACCCTGGGACCTTTAGCACTTCGTCTGCCAAAGTGACTTTTGTAATTTCCTTGTTAAAGGGGAAGGCCCTGGCCTGGGTCTCTCCTTATCTGGAATGCAATGATCCTGTGCTGCAAGACACTGACAAATTTCTGGCTTCCCTCCAGACTGTATTTGACAAGCCAGATAGAGCTTCTGCAGATGAGTACTCACTCTTGGACATGCAACAAGGCACCAGGTCTGTGGCACAATATGCTATTGAGTTTCGTATCCTTGCTGCTGAGACTAATTGGGACTCAAGGGCATTACGTGCAGCCTTCCAAAAAGGTCTTGCAGATCGTATCAAAGACAAATTAGTCTATAAGTATTCCCCAGAAGACCTAGAGAAATTCATAGAGCTCTGTGTTCGTCTGGATGTCCGGTATCATGAAAGGTGCCAAGAGAGACTTAGAACTCACAAGTTTCCTAGGTCAGTTTACCGTTTGGCCCCTAACTTCCAAGCACCACCTCAGCCAGAACCTGAAATCTTAGTTGAACCCCAGGCACCTGTGGAACCCATGGATGTAAGCCGTCTCCACCTAACTGAGTCAGAGAAACAAAGGAGGCGTGCATTGGGCCTATGCCTATACTGTGGACTTAAAGGACATTTATTATCTGTCTGACCTTCCCGTCCAGTAAAAGGCAGGGTCTAACCAGTGTTGGAGGAGCTGGCTTAGACCTTACAGGTATATCCTCCAAGACCAAGATTACCGTTCCTGCAATTATCCATTTACCCTCCAAACTTGTCTCCTGTGAGGCTTTTGTGGATTCTGGAGCTGCTGGCATATTCTTGGACTACACTTTTGCTAAAGAAAATAATATCCCATTTGTTCCAAAATCTAGACCCCTGAACATTACCACCGTGAATGGACAACCCTTGGGAGATGGCATTGTAAAATTTGAGACTATGACGATCACCCTTCAGGTAGGCATACTCCACAAAGAGGAAGTTGTCTTGTCTCTTATTGACCCTCCACTTCTGCCCGTTATCCTTGCTTACCCATGGTTACAACAACATAACCCTTCTTTTGATTGGGAAAATGGAGAACTAACCTCTTGGGGGTCGTTCTGTCATTCAAACTGTTTGTCTCAACCCAAAAGACTTTCTGCTTGTATGTTGGCTTCCGTGGCCGTCCCACCTACCTTGCCTCATGAATACCATACGTTTGCAGACGTATTTTGCAAGCAAAAGGCAGAGGTTTTACCTCCACATCGTTCTTTTGGCTGTGCAATTAAATTGATTCCTGGAGCACCTCTTCCCAAAGGAAGGACCTATCCCCTGTCTTTGCCTGAACAAAAATCCATGGAGGAATACGTAAAAGACAACTTGGAAAGAGGTTTTATCTGACCCTCTTCTTCTCCAGTAGGGGCAGGTTTTTTCTTTGTTGAAAAAAAAGATGGGGGTCTTCGATCATGCATAGACTATCGAGGGTTAAATCAAATCACAGTAAAAGACTCCTACCCTTTGCCTCTCATTCTTGAACTGTTTGATGTACTTAAGGGGGCTGTTATCTTCTCCAAGCTAGACCTACGAGGGGCTTATAATCTGATTCGAATTAAAGACGGGGATGAGTGGAAGACAGCATTCAACACTCGTAATGGACATTTTGAATACCTGGTTATGCCATTTGGGTTGTGTAACGCCCCTGCTGTCTTCCAATGTTTCATGAATGAAATTTTTCATGATTTCAGCAACAGTTTTGTGATCATCTACTTGGACGACATTTTAATCTTTTCCAAGAATCATCTAGAGCACGTCTCGCATGTAAAGCAGGTATTGCAATGACTGAGAGAAAACTATCTTTACGCAAAGATTGAGAAATGCAGTTTTCCATCATAGCCGTATTCCTTTCCTTGGATACATTATAAGTGCTGTCGGATTCCAAATGGAGAAAGAAAGTAAAAATATTGCGCTGAGTGTTAAACCTAATGAGGGTACGAAGAAAGCAACAAGCTGCTACACACCAATGTGACAAAGATTGTGAACAAAATATTAATAAAAAATGTAGCGCTAAAAAAACAAGAAAAAAACAAATGAATGTCTCTCTACATATATGGTGAAGAATAAAGTGAATATCACACCAAAAAAGGTGTGTGTGTGTGTGTGTGTTCACTACAAAATCCATAAAAATCAACATGTATAATCATAAGAAAAACAACACATATATAAAATGTCCATCAGAATAACCCGTGAAGGCGCAGTGAAAAAGAGGACATGTAGACTGAAGGTCATCAAGGAAGACACAACTTCCGGCTACTAGAGAAAATGGATGAAATACTCTTACCAGAGTCCGTGGATCTGCCTACCCATGGCAGCAGATCTTGTAAGCATGAAAGATTCGACCTCAGGAACGATCGGCTTGTCTGGTGACTCCTATGATGTTGACATCTGGACAATTGAGATTGAACAATCCTCAAATCCAGACCTTGGATCGATATCCCGGATGGATGGAACGAATCTGGACTCCTAGGGTATCACCCTATTTCTTTTAAAAGAAATTCGACCACCAAGGACCCCAAGACAGGATAACTGAATGATGTAGAGTGACTCCAGATGAGCTCTCTCCGAGTCACATGCAGAGAAAAAAAGAGACAGGGCTCCAATGGTGCAGATCAAAAAACCATAAAAACCTACTGTATCTTCAGACTGCAAGACGTTTGAACTCACGTCAGGCTCGATGGGCTCTGTTTCTCTCCCGTTTTAATTTTGTTCTTTCTTATGTTCCTGGGCATAAAAACAAGAAAGCCGATGCTCTTTCCAGACAGTTCGCTACCTCTGAAGAAGACCAACCTACCGAGCAGTATATAATCCCACCTCACAAAATTGTCGCACAGATCTCTACGGCTCTTTCCCAACAGTTACAAGAAACCCAGAATCGTGTTCCCCAAGGCTTGAAGATACCACCAGGTCGCCTGTTCGTAGCCCCTAGCCTCAGAAAACCTGTACTCCTCTGGGCACATGATGGTGTGTTATCTGGTCATCCTGGTGTCACCATCACTCTTAAGACCTTGCAGCGTCATGTCTGGTGGCCTCATATGAAAAGGGATGTTACTGACTATGTGGCTGCCTGTCCAACTTGTGCTGCTAATAAAGTACCCCGTACATTGCCTACTGGACTCTTATAACCACTTTCGGCACCTCGTCAGCCTTGGACCCATTTGACTATGGACTTCATTACAGACTTACCTAAGTCCGAGGGCATGACTGCTATATGGGTCATAGTGGATCACTTTTCCAAAATGTCTCATTTTGTGCCGCTCCCGGGATTACCTACAGCTGAAGCACTGTCTACTCTCTTCCTTTCCCATATTGTGAGATATCATGGCATACCTACCAATGTCATCTCAGACCGCGGATCCCAGTTTGTTTCCCGATTCTGGAGAGCATTCTACAAGAAACTGGGAGTAACGCTTTCACTCTCTACCTCACATCACCCTCAAACAGATGGTCAAACCGAACGCATGAACCAGACCCTAGAAACCTATCTTCGACATTATGTCAATGCCTTACACTCCAACTGGTCTGAGTATTTGCCTTTAGCTGAGTTCGCCATTAATTTCCGTTGGCACAGTGCTCTTCATACCACACCATTCTACGCAGCCCTAGGCTATCACCCTCAGACTTTTCCCGTACTTCAGCCTTCTTCTGGTGTACCAGCAGCAGATCAGCGGGTGAAAAATATTCTGCTACATTGGAAAAAGATTTGCTTATTACTACGGAAGTCTGCAGGCAAGTATGCACTTTTTTCCAACAAACGAAGACGCCATATACCTTCATATGTGGTGGGGGACAGAGTTTGGCTATCAACCAAATATGTGAGACTGAAACAACCTTCTACCAAATTGGGCCCTCAATTCCTTGGTCCTTACAGAATTATTGCTCGAGTCAGGCCAGTCTCCTGAATGAAATTACCCTCCTCTCTCCGGATTCATCCTGTGTTCCACGTTTCCCTCCTCAAAAAAGCAATTTTCAATCGCTACTCCAGAACGCAACAGCTACCTCCTCCTGTTCTTGTTGATGGACAAAATAAGTTTGAAGTCTCCAAGATTCTTGAAGACAGGGTCGTAGCCTTCGGTATCTGGTTCATTGGAAGGAATATCCTGTCACAGACTGTTCCTGGGTTCCAGCCAAAGATCTGCATGCCCCTTCTCTTATGCCGCGTACACACGATCATTTTTCACATCGTGAAAAATGACATTTTTTGTTTTCAACAAGAAAAACGACCGTGTGTGGTCTTTTTGTCATTTTTCACGACGTGAAAAACGGCATTAAAAACGACGAGAACAATTAGAACATGTTCTAATTTTTCTCGTCGTTTTTCCTGACATTTCTTCCGCAGCAGTGTTTCCCATAGGGAAATACCCATAGGGAAACACTGCCGCGGAGCCCATAGACGATCGTTTTTCTCGTCATTTTAAAAAATGACGAGAAAAATGACCGTGTGTGGGGAACAAGCTGTTCCCTCGTTTAAAATGTCATTATTCACGGCGGTTTTTTAACCGCCGTGAATAATGATCGTGTGTACGCGGCATTATTCAAGACTTCCATGCCTCCTTTCCCACTGAGCCCCGCTAGGCCCCCGGAGGGGTCCACTAGTGAGGGGGCCCAGTCATGTACCTGGGTGTATTTGAACCGGGATCTTCCTGGTCCCACAGCTGCAGCCTTACCTGTTGTGCTACAGAGGAGATCTGGACTTTTGGAAATGTTCTCTCAGTATTAAGCATTACCTTGGACTCACTAGCCCCACCTGCTGCCAGCTGTGAACAATTTTCAATCAAAGCAGCCCATAAAAAGGAAGTGATGCTATCTCTCAGAGCCCGTTTTTGTGGAATAGCTCCCTGGGTGTTGTGACTGCTTTTTGATCTTGATTTTCGTGTTGAACTTCTGCCTGAATTCCTGACTACTCTCTAGCCTGCTGATTTTGTACTTCACCGCCAGCTCGTGTATGACCTTTGCCTGCCTGACCACTCTCTGGATTTCGATCGTGTACCGTTTTTTTTTTAATGTAATCTTTATTTTAAAAGATATATTTAGAGGACAAACATAGAAACAATTGACAAAGTAGAAAAGCTTGCTAAATACAGCAAAATATGAGGAGCCCCTCACCGTGTACAATCAGTCAGTGAAAAAGTCAATTAGGAGAGTGTACAGTTCAGCAACCATACCCGGGGGAATGTTAATCAGCATATAACCACCGCGATATGAATTCAAGCATGCATGAATCACCCCATATAACCCCGTCGTACACCGTTGACAGGGATACCATCCCACTCAGAAAGGGTAGGATCAGACTGGGTCCACAGTTACCGGGCCCAACACATAGGAGTAATAAGCCAATCAAACAAAAAACAAAAAACCAGGGGAAAAAGTAACACCAACTAGTGTAATACAGCACTGCGAGCTTCTGTAGGTTTGTGAAAGCTCCTCTGTCTCATCTGTGACCAACCTGCAGATCGTGTACCGTTTTGCCTGATCTGTTGCCAACCTAATCTGCCTGACTACGTTTTCGCCTGAATCCTCAGCACACAAGTTCCACTTTGGACACTACCTATCACAGGTACCTTACAGTATCCCCCCCATAGTGTCCTCTGCCCCCCTCCACCCCACACACACACACACACTGTGTAGGTAGAACTCTCCTACCTTACACAGCGAGCAGAGCAGAGATTGATATCACAGGGCTGGATGGCGGCGGGAACTGCTGGTTAACTTTTGATATTAACAGGCTTGCGATTGCTAGGATGGCCTGGCAACCAATCATCTGCTGTGTATTGTAAAATGTTAACTCCAGCGGTTCCTGCCCCCATCCAGCCCTGTGATACCGCTGCTCACTGCTGTCTAATGAAGAGGACAGTGGCAAAAATGTCCACAGGCCGGGTCCCCTTGAATTAATCATGGGCACTAATGGACCAGACATCTAGCAGTGGCAGGCCGGGTGCAGCCTGCGGGCCACGGGTTGCCGACCCCATGCTCTAAGTTATGGTGTCCTTTTTTTCCAGGCTTTACCACTTCTGCTGCCATGTTTTACTATCAGATCTCTTCACTCTTTCCTTATTTTTAAATTCTGTCAATACTGTTACAGGCCGTACAGGGTCTCTGGAGTGTATTCTGACCAATCAAGGCAAGAGAAGACTTTGGAACTGTTGTATAAAGTAACATTTTGTTGTACTGGGAGCCCAATTGTGGCATACATTTTCAGTGCTGGATAAAGTTGGAAAGGGTTAGAAGCTCTCTTAAGGTTTTATTGCTTGGAAAAGTGGATAGGAGGTGCTGGAACCCTAAGGATTCTTTGTGTTTGCTTTATGATAATGGAATCATTAATGTTATGGTGATTTTTTTTACATGAGGACAAACTATATATCTGAGTTGACAGCTTTTTCACACCACAGGGCTTCCGCAATTACCTTGGTTTGTGATAGAGATGGGTAAATCATGATAAATATCTCCAAAAAATAATGAAATAAAAACAAATTTCTTCATCAGTTTAGGCCGATCTATATTCTTCTACATATTTTTGGTAAAAAAAAACAATAAGCGTATATTGATTGGTTTGCGCAAAAAATTATAGCGTCTACAAAATAGGGGATAGATTTATGTAATTTTTTTACTAGTAATGGTGGCGATCTGCGATTTTTTTTTTTTTTTTTTTACCAGACTGCAACATTACGGCAGAGAGATCGGACACTTTTGACACTATTTTGGGACCATTGACATTTATAGAGCGATCAGAGCTAAAAATAGCCACTGATTACTGTATAAATGTCACTGTCAGGAAAGGGGTTAACACTTGGGGGCGATCAAGGGGTTAACTGTGTTCCCTAGGTGTGTTCTAACTGTAGGGGGGATGGGACTGACTAGGGGAGGAGACCGATCGGTGTTCATACTTAGTATATATTAGATTATATATATATATATATATATATATATATAATATTAGATATTGCAGATTTTAGTAGACTAAATATGACTAAAACAATTGCAGATGACTAAAATGTGACTAAAACTAAAATGGCATTTTAATCAAAAGAATATGACTAAAACTAAACAGAAATTTGATGCCAAAATTAACACTTTTGCACAGAGCAGCCTCAATCCTCCTCTTCTCGGGTCCCCACAGGTGCTCCATGCCGAGTTCCCCCATAGCAAGCCACTACCCAGATAGCAAACTATTGTGCTGCAAGTTTGAAAATGACTTGCTAAGCTATTGCTAGACTTGCCAGGCTTCACAAGTTTGTTGCACAATTGCAGCAAGTCCTCATTGCATGACTCCAGATAAACTTTCTTTGCAAACATTCAAGTCTGCTGCAAGTTCTGGCTCAGTTATGTTGTGCAATAGTCATCCCAACAACAAGGGTCACTATGGTAAAGTTTATATGCTGTAGACTTGCAGAGCTCTTGCTGTAGACTCACCACTGCAACTTTTCTCTTGCTAGAGACTTGCCATGCAAATTTGCTACAAATTGGAAAAGTGTCAACTAGAACTTGTGCTTCAAGTGCTCTGCAAGTGTACAACTTGCCAGTGAAAATGTGCAGCAAAGTACAATTTAACACTGCTACAAATTTGTGGAAAGTTATCCTTGCTATCTGTGTATGCTATGGGGGCACTCGTGCGTGCTCGCTCCTGTCTCTGTGTGTCCAAAAGACACATGGCTCAGCCCCACCCCCTCCTCACTGGTTGTGATTGACAGCAACGAGAGCCAATGGCTCCTGCTGCTGTGTTTCAGTCAATTAGGAAGGAGAGACCCGGGAGCGGATGCTTTTATACATATCGCTGGATCGAGATGGGGCACACTGAAGGTTTTTTTTATCTTCCTGCATAGCATGCACGAAGGTAAAAAAAAAAAAAACTTTCGCCCTTTACAACCACTTTAGGCTGGGTATACATATACTTAATGCCGCCGGTTCAGAGGGAACCAGACAAATTTTGGTATGTGTGTACCACTGACTGTGGTATTGATACAGGGATTTGTCCGTTTTCTTATTTATTTGTTTTTTCATACAACTCCATGGTTGAAGGAAAAAACCTAGAAAAACCTTTTGGACTATAACAGACAAGTGAGTAGCCGCTGCTGTTTTTTTTTCTATTGGAAATCCCAGCATGCCCTGCAAAAGACTGTTTACTGGAGCGACCTCTATTATATATTTATTATAGATTTAAAGAAGATACACTATATTACCAAAAGTATTGGGACACCTGCCTTCACATGCACATGAACTTTAATGACATCGCAGTCTTAGTCTGTAGGGTTCAATATTGAGCTGGCCCATCCTTTTGCAGCTAAAACAGCTTCAACTCTTCTGGGAAGGCTGTCTACAAGGGTTAGGAGTGTGTCTATGGGAATGTTTGACCATTCTTCCAGAAGTGCATTTGTGAGGTTAGGCACAGATGCTGACAAGAAGGCCTGGCTTGCAGTCTCCACTCTAATTCATCCCAAGAAGTTCTTTCGGGTTGAGGTCAGGACTCTGTGCAGGCCACCCCAAACTCACTCATCCATGTCTTTATGGATCTTGCTTTATGCACTGGTGCACAGTCATGTTGGAAAAGGAAGGGGCCATCCTCAAACTGTTCCCACAAAATTGGTAGCATGAAATTGTCCAATTGTCTTGGAATGCTGACACCTCAAGAGTTCCCTTCACTGGAACTAAGGGGCCAAGCCCAACCCCTGCAAAAACAACCCCACACCATAATCCCCCCTCCACCAAATGATTTAGACCAGTAAACAAAGCAAGGCTTTGCATCACACAAATTGGAATATTCCATTTTGGATAATGTAATTTAACAAAATAAAAAATATTCTCAGTTAGCGGCGCTATTTTCCTTTTTCCATCTTGGCTGTGAAACTTGGAAACATAAATCAATAATCACCAAATATGAAACGGTGAATATTCCTGTAATAAAGCTGCAGCAGAAGAATAGTTTCTTTGCGCACACTAGTATTTAAGCCTGCTGGTAATGGTACATACAGAGCCTCTTTGGCAGGTAAGATTGGCAAGCACAAGATTTGGAATGCGTTCCAGTATTCCATATTTAGAAAAGCTGCTGATTATACCTACGCAGCCATCTGCCTTATACGGGATTGTAAATTATGGGTAGTACTTTCAGAAACAGGCTTATTCAATGAGTCATATTATCCTAATTGCATGGTCGCTCCAAATGTAGAATGTGGTTACATCTCCGCTCCACCTAGAAATAGATCATATATGAATAGTATTTTCTTTTACACACTCAGAAATACAATGTTGTGCATATGGATATCATACGTATATTTTATATTAGAATGTATACTTTTTATACCAGCACCAGAGGCAGATTACAAGTGTGTAGTGTTCTATTGAATGCTTTCATCATTTATTTTGTGACAGTTGTAAGTGATGAGACCAGTGGAGGAGAAAGACTATAACTGTAAAACATATTCAGTCAATAACAAACACAATTATCCCAAAAAATCAAATACCAGGTTTCGGGGGAATAAACAGTCACAGCTTTATTGATAGACCGTGCAAGCGCTGAAAGCTAAAGCAAACCCGTGCTCCATTTTAAGGAATATTGCAAATTGTAATATAATGCAGCTTAGCGGTTCTTAGCTGTGGCGTCCACATTCGTTTTCTTTTTTTCTAAGACAGAGGTCTCCAAACTTTCTAAACAATGGGCAATCTTACTGTCCTTCTGACTTTAGGGGGGCCGGACTTGGCCCAGTGAGAGTAGAAAATGTCCCATCTTTGGTATAAGGGGGAAACATCGTTGATGTCAGTGGGATGGATAGTGCCCCACTGTTGTTGTCAGTGGAAGGAATTATGCCCCATTGTTGGTGTCAGTGGAAGGAGTTATGCCCCATTGTTGGTGTCAGTGGAAGAAATTATGCCCCATTGTTGGTGTCAGTGGAAGGAGTTATGCCCCATTGTTGGTGTCAGTGGAAGGAGTCATGCCCCATTGTTGGTGTCAGTGGAAGGAGTCATGCCCCATTGTTGGTGTCAGTGGAAGGAGTTATGCCCCATTGTTGGTGTCAGTGGAAGGAATTATGCCCCATTGTTGGTGTCAGTGGAAGGAATTATGCCCCATTGTTGGTGTCAGTGGAAGGAATTATGCCCCATTGTTGGTGTCAGTGGAAGGAATTATGCCCCATTGTTGGTGTCAGTGGAAAGAATTATGCCCCATCATTGGCTTCAATGGGAGGAATAGTGCCGCGTTGTTGGTGTCAGTGGGAGGAATATTGCCCAATTGTTGGTGTCAGTGGGAGGAATATCGCCCCATTGTTGGTATCAGTGGAAAGAATTATGCCCCATCATTGGTGTCAATGGGAGGAATAGAGCCGCATTGTTGGTGTCAGTGGAAAGAATTATGCCACATCATTGGTGTCAATGGGAGGGATAGTGCCGCATTGCTGGTGTCAGTAGGAGGAATATTGCCCCATTGTTGGTGTGAGTGGCAGGAAAAATTCCCTTAAGGGTCAGATAAAGTTAAGCAAATGGCCCCATTTGGCCCCAGGGCTGCAGTTTGAAGACCACTGTTCTAAATATTTTTTTTCCAAGTAAAGATAAAAATAACTGTTGATCCTACCAGAATTACAGAGTTCTCTGAATTAAAGTAAAGGAAGGAGTCATGCCCCATTGTTGGTGTCAGTGGAAGGAGTCATGCCCCATTGTTGGTGTCAGTGGAAGGAGTTATGCCCCATTGTTGGTGTCAGTGGAAGGAATTATGCCCCATTGTTGGTGTCAGTGGAAGGAATTATGCCCCATTGTTGGTGTCAGTGGAAGGAATTATGCCCCATTGTTGGTGTCAGTGGAAGGAATTATGCCCCATTGTTGGTGTCAGTGGAAAGAATTATGCCCCATCATTGGCTTCAATGGGAGGAATAGTGCCGCGTTGTTGGTGTCAGTGGGAGGAATATTGCCCAATTGTTGGTGTCAGTGGGAGGAATATCGCCCCATTGTTGGTATCAGTGGAAAGAATTATGCCCCATCATTGGTGTCAATGGGAGGAATAGAGCCGCATTGTTGGTGTCAGTGGAAAGAATTATGCCACATCATTGGTGTCAATGGGAGGGATAGTGCCGCATTGCTGGTGTCAGTAGGAGGAATATTGCCCCATTGTTGGTGTGAGTGGCAGGAAAAATTCCCTTAAGGGTCAGATAAAGTTAAGCAAATGGCCCCATTTGGCCCCAGGGCTGCAGTTTGAAGACCACTGTTCTAAATAATTTTTTTCCAAGTAAAGATAAAAATAACTGTTGATCCTACCAGAATTACAGAGTTCTCTGAATTAAAGTATATGTAAACCCTCACCTTTTAAAACAACCCACTCCGTTCTAAATAAAAAATGAAAGGCAAAAACATTGTATACGTGTATACACAAAAAAATATAAATGCCTTTTCCCTTCTCTTTTTTTTAAGTGATCCTCTGCTCTCAGCTGTATAAAGACCTCAGAAAGCTGGAGGAGGAGAAACGGCAGTACACGAGTCTTCCCAGTGAATGGCTGTGCAGGAAGCGTGTCAGGGCAAGTCTGATCATTGTAGGAGAGTTCCCAGCACAGAGAGAGCTAGAGAAATTACCATGCCGAGATGCATGTGCTTTTATGCTTAGTGAATGCAGGATCCTGGGTTTAGTAACACTTCAAGAGATTTCTCAAACAATGTTATCTGCTTTATCAGATATCTTATGTGAACTACAAAACATTCCTTTCCTATGCAATAGAGATGGTGTAAGACAGGTGTTTGTACTCCAAATCAACAGATTAGCCAAAGTTGTCAACACTGCTCCTCCCTAGATACAGTGCTGTAAGCAAGCATTATCACCTTAGGACAGGAAGTAATTAATGCAGCCACCACATCTAATGTCTTATATTCTGCAATATACAGTAACATACTGCTGAGTGATGTGGCCCACCTGTCACCCTGCCCAGCACGGCATTCACTTCCAGACACTCCAAGACAATCAAGTTCATCAGTTTCGTTTTTGTATTTTATTGAGGGATTAGAACTTGGATGGGGTTAAGGGATTCATGGGATGCCCAGAAAAATATGATTCTTGCATGGTTTGGGACAATTCAGATATTCTCCTCCTGCACAACACTTGCTGCAGACTATCTCTCCTTCTCCCACCAGCACAACTCTTCAGGTGAAGCTAGCACATGGTTAGGCCCAACTCTGGTTCCAGCCAGGACTTGGCAAAGTTCCTTATTACAGGCAAGGACCGCGGATCCCTATAGTGTAGCAAAAAAAACAGTTCAGGTGCTAGCTGCCCTCTTTGGTGTACTACGGATCCCAGTCAGCCCTTTGCAGGCCCTGACAGCCCTCTTGACTGCAGCAGCCCGACTTTACTGCCAGTAACATCACAGTCTCCATACCTCCCAACTTTCCTATTGTCCACTGCGGGACATTAATTCATGTTCTTTTCCCCCTATCATCAAAGTTGTTGAGCGGGGGGGGGGGGTGACGCGGGACATTTAGGTTTTTTTCTAGGGACGTGGTGGTGTTGTTGAGCGGGGGGGGGTTGCGACGTGCCGAGGGGAGCGAAGGATCGGATACAACACGCCCGCCCGCCCGACTAACCTGGTTTTCGCTGAGGGAACTGAAGGTCTATGCGGGAAAACAGTGTCCCGCGTGGAATCCGTGCGGGTTGGGAGGTATGCAGTCTCTCCCGCTGGCTCTACATCCATCTCTGACTGCACACTCCCAGTCCTCTCTGGCATGCCTTTCCCAGCTCTCCGGACTGTGCCTGCCACTCACCGACACCTGATGGATCACTCATGGAGACTTGCCTGGCAGGATTCCCTGCTGTCCTCTCCTGCTCCTGTTCAGGACACCTCTTGGGTTGTGTGAGGTTCCTGTCCAGCTCTGAGCCCCTGGCCCAAGGTCACCCCCCCCAGAGTGGGGGGCTCCCTAAAAGGCCCCAACAGCCTATAACTCCATCTACAGTTCTTCTATCCAAACAACTTCTCCCCAGCTGGGCTGACTCTAGGTATTCAAGGAAGTCTACCCCCTGCCAATCCAGGTTGAGGATTGGTCAGGACTCCTTAGAACACCCCAGACAGCTCCACCTCTCTTCCCCCTCCTTCCTTCTAGAATCCTCTAGAAGCAGAAGGGAGGTAACCGAAAGATGATGCTATCTGTGAATCACCAGCCTACTCTGAGCCACTCTCAGCCCACACAGATCAAAACAAACAGGCCTAGTTTTTAGCTAGGCCTGCTAAATTTACCTGCACTACAGAAAAATTTCACCCTAGCACCTACACTAGGTCAAGGGTGATTATATGTGTGTGTGTGTGTGTGTCTGTGGCGATACCCCCCTCTCTCTGAGACCGGGCTGCTGGTTTTGTTTTGGGTCATGCAAACTACCTCCAAGGCTTCCGTTGGCAGGGTATAAAAAGTCTCCAGAAAGGCCATAGTCCACACAGATGTAAAACCCAACGATAAGGCTTTATTTACTTTGCTGAGGGAACTTGAGAGGAAAGTAGGAAACAAGAGAAAAACATGGGGGAAGGTTCAGGCACGCAGCACTAAAGACACAACAACCCTCTCAAGCCTGAGTGGGTATTGCTCACCCGGATAGTCCCTCTCACTGGTCCTAGCAGCCGGGATGATGCACGGATACCTGAAAAACTTGTGGCAGAGGATTCCTGATAGCATCCATAAGATTATCAAAGTCCCGAACCTCCCAGCCACGCAAAAATAGAGAACCTTTAAGCCAGTTTGGCGTATTGCAGGGCTTAAAGCAATGGATCCCTCCTTAGGTGAGTCTCCAGGCCTCCTCCCGAGACAGCAGTACCGTCTCCAGTCTCCTCTGGGGCAGATCCTCCCCTGGTGTCAGGAAGGACGTTCTCACAATCATCCCAGCAATCTGGGTTTCAGAATATCTGTGCACAGGAGACCTGTTCGGCGCACACGCATGCGCGATAGCAGTGTGCGGGTGCGCGATAGTGGCTGCGCGATAGCGGATCACGGGCGCACGCAGATGCGCGATAGCGGCGCACAAGCGCACGCGGATGCACGATAGCGGCGCGTGCGCGCACCTATGACGGTACTTGGCGCCAAGACTGCCTATTTAAGGAGAGCTGTCACCTTGCATCCTTGCTGTCCGGTCTACAGCGTTCCCCCTGAGACCCTTACTGCCTGAACCTCTGATTGTGTTACTCTGATACCTGATCCGGCTTCCCTTGACTTCTCCTGTTTGCTGCCTGCCTTGAACCCGGCTCGTCCCGACTTCGCTCCTGCCTGCTCCTTTCAACCAGTTTGCTGCCCGCCTGATATACTGACCCGGCCTGGACTTTAATTACTCCTGGATCCTGCTTGCACCTATCTGCCCGCTTGTGTCTGACCCGGCCGGTCTTCTCCAAACCTGTCTCCTGGTCCTCAAGTGTCTGCTGCGAACCACCGCACGCCTCTATCAGCTACCTTCAGCTGCAGACTGCTGCTTCCATCTCCGCCTGCTTCAGTTCCTGCCAGGCACTTGTGTCCCTTTGCCCTCTTGAGCCCCTGTCTGCTCTATCAGGGGTTCTCGAGCCAGAGGTTTACGAGAGGCCACTCCCTGCACGTTGGGCTCACCTACCAGGTACGTGACAGCACCGGACAGCCATGTCCGAGCCCACGCAGGGAGCCTCTCCCATGGAGGAACTTTGCCGTCACCTAGATGGACTAACTACGGCAGTCAGGAACTTACAGGAAGGCTATACCCGCCTAGAGGAGCGTGTCCAGACCCTGTCCAGCACAGCACCTGCCGCATCAGGAACGTCACCTGCACCCTCGGTTGTCATGTTGCCGCCTGAACTCCGGGTTCCTCCTCCCGAGAGGTTTTCTGGAGATCGCAGTAAATATAGAGCTTTTCGTAACGCCTGTGAGCTCTTCTTCGCTCTACAACCCAGGACTTTTTCCCTTGAAACTACCAAGGTGGGCTTTGTCATCGCCCTACTATCAGGCGAACCTCAGTCATGGGCCCATCGCCTCCTTGGAGCATAAAGACAACTGCCTCAACCTCCTGAGCTCCTTCTTTGAAGCCATGGATCTCCTCTACGAGGATCCCCAACAAGCAGCCACCGCAGAAGCAGCATTATGTTCCCTGCAACAGGGTCGTAGGCCCGTGGAGGACTACGTGTCCGAATTCAGACGTTGGAGTTCGGACACGAATTGGAACGATGCTGCCCTGCGCCACCAGTTCCGTATGGGCCTCTCCGAGCCCCTTAAAGATGAACTGGCTCGTGTCGGCATCCCAGCAACACTGGATGCTCTCATTCTTCAATCTACCTTAATTGACAGACGATTAAGGGAACGAAGAGCTGAACGTACCGCTGGCCCTTCTCGCCCTGTATGGATGCTACCCCGTGTGTTTAACCCTGCTCATTCAGCTCCTATGGTTCCTGTTCACCCCTCTGCCGATGCTCCGATACAACTTGGCCTGCTTCGCCCTTCGCTCACCCCCGAGGAACGCCAACGACGACGACTCCACAACCTCTGCCTCTGCTGCGGGGAACCTGGACACTATGTGACGTCCTGTCCTGCAAAGACCCGTAAGTGTCCTATCTCTTCTACCTACTCACCTACTCCGTTTGACAACGCAGCTCATCTGGCAGTCTCCCTACAGATTCCAGGAAGGAGTATACAAACTACCACCATAATTGATTCCGGAGCCTGCAGCGGTTTTATGGACGCTTCCTTTGCCAGCAGATTCCAAGTCCCCCTGCAACCCAGAGCTAAGGGACTCTCTGTGCACCTGGCCGATGGGTCGGCTATTAAATCTGGGCCAGTCACGCAGGAAACCGTCCCTTTATGTGCAACCATCTCCGGTAATCACCGGGAGTTACTTTGCCTGGACATCGAGTCCCCCCTATTTCCCATCATACTGGGCATGCCCTGGCTGAGGGCACACAACCCACAAATTGACTGGGCCACGAGCAAGATCAGCTTCCTTTCCCCCTACTGTCGTCAGCACTGTATACCAGAAGTCGCGGACGTCCCCTCTCCACTGCTTTGCTTGGACACGGACGCTGAAACCCGCCAGTCCGTTCCCGAAGTATACCACCATTTCCTGGATGTGTTCAGCAAAAAGGGTGCAGAAACACTTCCCCCACACCGATCCTATGATTGTTCGATTGAGCTCCTCCCCGGGGCGGAGGTGCCATTTGGAAGGATCTTCCCTCTGACCGAACTGGAGCTAGTGACCCTCAAGACCTATATCGACGACAACCTGGAGAAGGGGTTCATCCGCCCTTCTACCTCACCAGCAGGGGCAGGAATCTTTTTCGTCGAGAAAAAGGACCATTCTCTACGCCCCTGCATAGACTACCGTGAGCTCAATAAGATTACCATTAAAAACCGGTACCCCCTTCCTTTAGTGCCAGAACTATTCCAGAGACTCGGAGCTGCAGCTATATTCACCAAATTGGATCTTCGTGGAGCCTACAATCTGGTCCGGATTCGTAGTGGGGACGAATGGAAGACTGCCTTCCGTACCCGATTCGGGCATTTTGAATACCTTGTAATGCCCTTCGGTCTGTGCAACGCCCCTGCCACATTCCAACACTTTGTGAATTACATTTTCAGAGATTACCTAGACTTGTTTGTGATAATTTACCTGGATGATATCCTGATTTTCTCCTCTACCTTGTCCATCCATCGAGAACATGTCAGAAAAGTGTTAACCCGACTCCGTCAGCATGGCCTTTATGCAAAACCCGAGAAATGCAAATTTGAACAACAAAGCATTCAGTTTCTGGAACTAATTATTTCCATAGAAGGGGTCAAAATGGACCCACAAAAGGTTTCTGCCATCTTGGATTGGCCAATTCCTACAGACAAAAAGGGAATCCAATGCTTTGTAGGGTTTGCGAACTTTTATCGCAAGTTTATCCGAGGATTTTCCTCCATCATCTCACCCATCACCAGCTTGACGAAGCAAGGTATTCGATTACACTGGACTCCGGAAGCCCAGGCTGTCTTTTCCACCTTAAAGGACCAGTTTGTCTCTGCCGCAGTCCTAAAACATCCTGACTAGGGATGAGCTTGGAGTTCGAGTCGAACTCATGTTCGACTCGAACATTGCCTGTTCGCCTGTTCGCCGAACAGCGAACAAATTGGGGTGTTCGCGGCAAATTCGAAAAATCTATGGGAGAAATCTAAAGTGTTAATTATAAAGGCTAATATGCAAGTTATTGTCCTAAAAAGTGTTTGGGGACCGGGGTCCTGCCCCAGGGGACATGTATCAATGCAAAAAGAAGTTTTAAAAACGGTCGTTTTTTCGGGAGCAGTGATTTTAATAATGCTTAAAATGAAAAAATAAAAGTGAAATATTCCTTTAAATTTCGTACCTGGGGGGTGTGTATGATATGCATGTGAAGTGACGCATGTTTCCCGTGCTTAGAACTGTCCCTGCAAAAAATGTCATTTTTGAAAGAAAAAAAGTCTTTTAAAACTGACTCGCGGCTATCAATGAATTGTCGGCTCCCGGCAATACATACAAAAGTCATTGATAAAAAAAAAAAAAAAAGCGTGGGGGTTCCCCAGAATTCAATTACCAGGCCCTTCAGGTCTGGAATGGATATTAAGGGGAACCCCGCCGCAAATTAAAAAAAAATTGACGTGGGGTTCCCCCAAATATCCATTCCAGGCCCTTCAGATCTGGCATGGATTTTAAGGGGAACTCCACCCCAAATTTAAAAAAAAATGGCGTGGAGTCCCCCTAAAAATCCATACCAGACCCCTTATCCGAGCACGCAACCTCGCCGGCCGCAGGGGAAAAGGGGGGGACGAGAGAGCGGCCCTCCCTCCCTCCTGAACCGTACCAAGCCACATGCCCTCAACATGGGGAGGATGTCCCCATGTTGATGGGGACAAGGGCCTCATCCCCACAACCCTTGCCCGGTGGTTGTGGGGGTCTGCGGGCGGGGGGCTTATCGGAATCTGGAAGACCCCTTTAACAAAGGGGACCCCCAGATCCCGCCCCCCCCCTATGTGAATTGGTAAGGGGTACGTTGTACCCCTACCATTTCACGAAGAAAGCGTAAAAAAATGTTTAAAAAAACACACAAACACCTTGAAAAAGTCCTTTATTATTAAAAAAAACAAAAAAAAAACAACATTCCAGCGGTGAAATCCAGTGTCCCGCGGCGATCCCGATGTCCAGCGCTGTCCTTCATTGGTTGTGCCTGAGCGGACCTGATGGGGAACTCCCTCTCAGTATTTTAAATGTATAGACCCGCCCTTTCTAAAGTTCCCCATCAGGTCCGCTCCCTCGGTATGTCGGACCCGCCTACGTCATTGGCTTGAGCGGGGAACTTCCTTCACTGTGTAATTTAAATTTACATAGTGAAGGAAGTTCCCCGCTCAAGCCAATGACGTAGGCGGGTCTGACATACCGAGGGGGCGGACCTGATGGGGGACTGCTCTCACTTTGGTAATACATGTATAGACCCGCCCCTTCTCATGTTCCGCATCTGGTCCGCTGAGCGGACCTGATGGGGAACTTTAGAAGGGGCGGGTCTATACATTTAAAATACTGAGAGGGAGTTCCCCATCAGGTCAGCTCAGGCACAACCAATGAAGGACAGCGCTGGACATCGGGATCGCCGCGGGACACTGGATTTCACCGCTGGAATGTTTTTTTTTTTTAAATAAAGGACTTTTTCAAGGTGTTTGTGTGTTTTTTTTTAACATTTTTTTACGCTTTCTTCGTGAAATGGTAGGGGTACAATGTACCCCTTACCAATTCACATGGGGGGGGGCCGGGATCTGGGGGTCCCCTTTGTTAAAGGGGTCTTCCAGATTCCGATAAGCCCCCCGCCCGCAGACCCCCACAACCACCGGGCAAGGGTTGTGGGGATGAGGCCCTTGTCCCCATCAACATGGGGACATCCTCCCCATGTTGAGGGCATGTGGCTTGGTACGGTTCAGGAGGGAGGGGGGGCCGCTCTCTCGTCCCCCCTTTTCCCCTGCGGCCGGCCAGGTTGCGTGCTCGGATAAGGGGTCTGGTATGGATTTTTAGGGGGACTCCACGCCATTTTTTTAAAAAATTTGGGGTGGAGTTCCCCTTAAAATCCATGCCAGATCTGAAGGGCCTGGAATGGATATTTGGGGGAACCCCACGTCAATTTTTTTTTTTAATTTGCGGCAGGGTTCCCCTTAATATCCATTCCAGACCTGAAGGGCCTGGTAATTGAATTCTGGGGAACACCCACGCTTTTTTTTTTTTTTTATCAATGACTTTTGTATGTATTGCCGGGAGCCGACAATTCATTAATAGCCGCGAGTCAGTTTTAAATGCATTTTTTTCTTTCAAAAATGACATTTTTTGCAGGGACAGTTCTAAGCACGGGAAACATGCGCCACTTCACATGCATATCATACACACCCCCCAGGTACGAAATTTAAAGGAATATTTCACTTTTATTTTTTCATTTTAAGCATTATTAAAATCACTGCTCCCAAAAAAACGGCCGTTTTTAAAACTTCTTTTTGCATTGATACATGTCCCCTGGGGCAGGACCCGGGTCCCCAAACACTTTTTAGGACAATAACTTGCATATTAGCCTTTATAATTAACACTTTAGATTTCGAACGTTCGAGTCCATTGTATTTAATAGGGTTCTAAAGTTTACACAAACATTTTGTCTGTTCGCAGGTTCTGGTGCGAACCGAACAGGGGGGTGTTCGGCTCATCCCTGATCCTGACCCCGCTCTGCCTTACATTCTAGAGGTAGATGCCTCTGAGATCGCAGTGGGGGCAGTGCTCTCCCAAAGACAGGGTCCCAAGTCTCAGTTGCATCCAGTCGCTTTCTTTTCTCGGAAGTTGTCCGAAGCTGAGAGGAACTATGATGTGGGGGACAGAGAACTACTCGCAATTAAGGCTGCATTGGAAGAGTGGCGCTATTTGCTAGAAGGGGCAGCACATCCTATTCTGATCTATACGGATCACAAAAATCTGGAGTACTTGAAAGTAGCCAAGAGACTAAAACCATGTCAAGCCAGATGGGCACTTTTTTTTACCAGATTTTCATTCCACATAACCTACAGGCCCGGGTCAAAAAACACCAAGCCGGATGCGCTTTCCCGGATGTTTAGCGGGGCCAAAGCTCCCTCACCTCCTGACACCATCCTGACTCCCGGGAATTTCCTCTTGCTACAAGGAGACTTACTTTCTCAGATCAAACAGGCTTCCACCAAGGAGTCCTACCCACCGGATTTGACCCTGCAGCTGAAGGACGACCTGCTATGGTTTAAGGACAAGATCTTCTTACCTCAGCAATTACGGATTAACGTTCTCAAATCTTGTCACGATCACGTGCTGGCTGGCCACTTTGGGGTGCATAAGACATCCAAACTACTCCAACGCATGTTTTGGTGGCCTCAACTGTCCAAGGACTGCAAAGACTACGTGGAATCATGCACTACGTGCATTCAGAACAAAGGCAGCAAGGCCAAAGCTTGGGGCCTGTTGAGACCTCTACCCATTCCGGACAGACCTTGGAGAATGATTTCGATGGACTTTATTGTTGAACTACCACCGTCAGAAAACTGCACTACCATTTTTGTGGTAGTGGACAGACTGTCCAAAATGGCCCACTTTTTGCCCATGAGGTGCACACCTTCTGCCCCTGAGACCGCAAAACTATTCATCAAGGAAATAGTAAGGCTGCACGGCATTCCTATGAACATTGTATCGGACCGGGGGGTGCAGTTTACATCCAGGTTTTGGAGGGCACTCTGCCAATCTTTAAAAATTGACCTTTCTTTTTCTTTAGCTTATCATCCCCAGACCAATGGTCAGACGGAACGCACAAATCAGACCCTGGAGCAATATTTACGCTGTTTCTCTGCCTTCTCCCAAGACGACTGGGTACCATTATTACCCCTCGCCGAGTTTGCATACAACAACTCCTTCCACTCTGCTACCAAGCAATCACCATTTTTTGCGAACTACGGCTTCCACCCTCTGTTCCTTTCCAATAACCTTCCGGAGTGTGCGGTTCCAGCCGCCCAAGAGACCCTGAACTTCCTCAGTACCAACAGTAAGTTACTTCAGGAAACAATGGCAAGGACTCAGGAGCGTAATAATTAGGCGTTCGACAAAAAAAGGAGGGGGGAACTTAACCTAACACCTGAAGATCAAGTCTGGCTGTCCACAGTGAATCTAAAGATGGCATGCCCTTCTAAGAAACTGGGCCCTAAATTTGTGGGTCCCTTCCCTGTGACAAGGAAAATTAATAATGTGGCATATGAGCTGAAACTACCGTAATCTTTTCGGATACACCCGATATTTCATGTGTCTCTACTCAAGCCTGCAGTTCCAGATCCCTTCCCTAATCGAGGTATTGGCCCTCCTGAGCCCGTGCTCATTAATGGCGAGGAGGAGTTTGAAATCGAGTCCATCCTGGATTGCAGGAAAAGGCACAACGAAATCCAATACCTGGTTAAATGGAAGGGTTATGGCCCTGAGGAAAACTCATGGGAACCGGAAACAAACATTCATGCCAAGAGACTGATCATGGCCTTCAAAAGGTCTCACCCAGGTAGGCTGGCCCAGTTGGGCATCCGGAGGCTGCCCGTAGGAGGGGGGGCAATGTCAGGAAGGACGTTCTCACAATCATCCCAGCAATTTGGGTTTCAGAATATCTGTGCACAGGAGACCTGTTCGGCGCACGCGCATGCATGATAGCAGTGTGCGGGTGCGCGATAGCGGCTGCGCGATAGCGGATCATGGGCGCACGCAGATGCGCGACAGCGGCGCACGAGCGCGCGCGGATGCGCGATAATGGCGTGCGCGTGCACCTATGACGGTACTTGGCGCCAAGACTGCCTATTTAAGGAGAGCTGTCACCTTGCATCCTTGCTGTCCGGTCTACAGCGTTCCCCTGAGACCCTTACTGCCTGAACCTCTGACTGTGTTACTCTGATACCTGATCCGGCTTCCCTTGACTTCTCCTGTTTGCTGCCTGCCTTGACCCCGGCTCGTCCCGACTTCGCTCCTGCCTGCTCCTTTCAACCAGTTTGCTGCCCGCCTGATATACTGACCCGGCCTGGACTTTAATTACTCCTGGATCCTGCTTGAACCTATCTGCCCGCTTGTGTCTGACCCGGCCTGTCTTCTCCAAGCCTGCCTCCTGGTCCTCAAGTGTCTGCTGCGGACCACCGCACACCGTCATCAGCTACCTTCAGCTGCAGACTTCTGCTTCCATCTCCGCCTGCTTCAGTTCCTGCCAGGCACTTGTGTCCCTTTGCCCTCTTGAGCCCCTGTCTGCTCTATCAGGGGTTCTCGAGCCAGAGGTTTACGAGAGGCCACTCCCTGCACGCTGGGCTCACCTACCAGGTACGTGACACCTGGCCTCCTTTCCCAAGAGCAGGTTTCCCGCAGGTGTGTAGCCTGGCAATCCCTTCCGAAGGTATATGCCCCAGCCAGCAGAGCGGGGCCTACCAGGTAGCGATGCAGCCTCGGGCTGAAGGTGCCCAGGGCTGGAACACACACGCACCCCATGCCATGTGGGCCACGAGGTGCGCACACAGGAACAGACCCAATGGGCCTCCAGGAACTAACCAAAATCGATGGCGTCTGCCCCTTATGTACCCTCTCCCAGCATGCACAGCGGGTCAACCACGCCCACTGCACGTCTGCCGAGAAAGGACATCCAAAGTGTTGGGATACCCCTGTAGTTCAACCTGGGCCGATGGTGGCAGTGCCACCTACAGGCGAACAGGGAACACTACTGCCAGGCAGTATCACACCTAAAGCAGAAGCAATTTTAGAACAATCAACCAATCTGAGCCCAACTATGGCTCAGACATACCCCTAAATTAACACATAGCGTCCCAACCATTTGGGAAGGGCGCTACACACACCCCCTCCTTGAAAATACACTGTCCCCAGTGGCTGAGAAAAATCAAAAATCCTTCAATCCTGAAGAGTTTTGATAGTAAAAGAAAACATTAACCTGGTACCTGAACCAATTTTTGGGGAGGGGAGGAGAGAAATGAAAAGGAAGGAAAGCACACAAGACAATGTTACAATACTTGACACAACTCTCCAGATATGACATTTACACTCCACCCATTACTGACTATCTACCCCACCCCATTCTCCGGTGGTCTTGATAGTAGCTCTGATACCTACAAGAAACACAGACAATATGCATGGAAATACAAACATCCTAACCACTACTCCATATTCTATCTTATAGACGCTCTCTGTTGAAGTCGTTTGACGAAACGCGCGTCAGAGCATGACCCACGACATCCCAGCTAACCCAGAAGTGACGTGTGCGCTTCACATACTCCGCTTCTCCTACTAGGAAGCTGCTACTGCAGTGTCTGCAAGAATTCGCCTGCTCTCCATGGACGGCTGGATCTGGTGATAGTGCCCTCTGGGGTCACTTTTATGCTCATTTTTTGTGATTTGATGTACGTAGATAGGTTAAGGGGCTTTCAGTGTATGGGCTACTTGGGAATATTAAACAGGATTACACTATATTGCTGTTCCTTGTTTTTATAACCTTGTGTGGAGCTCCTTTGCCTGCTGTCCCCGCCTGCTGGTGATGGTCTGTGGAAAAGTGGCTGGTGTATCTGCTTATGGCTCTGATTTTTTAATCTTCTGGTGAGTTTAACCCCCTTGGGGAGAGTGCATCATGCTGTGGATTGAGATTATCGTTTCTCCCTGGTGGAAGGTGCACGCTAGGATTACTACTAAGACAACATTCAGCACTTTGGATTGTTTCCATCACAGCAGACAGTGTTAGGAGAAAACAAAAGGGTGTGGTTTTATTTGAACTATATACAGACAAAAAAAATACAGCAAAAACAAGAGAAACAGGAAAAGAAATCCTGGTCAACTTGACCGCTCACTACACACGTTGGTGTCCCTAACTAACAACTGGGTACAGCCTTGTGCTGTCCCAGTCCCTATCTCTCTGCTTTTAGAAATTCTTAGCACTAACCACACAGGCTTTGGCTCACCGCACAGAGATCACACTCCCCAGACTATCCACACAGATCTGGTTCCAGGTTGGAGCCTCTCCCATAGCATGCTGGGAGTTCTTGTAGAGGCCCTAATGAGCCCACTTACTTCAGCTGGGCTCATTAACTCTTCCCCTGCAAGACTCCCAGCACTCCCCCTAGTGGTATAAATCGGCATAAAGCCTTAATCTAGGACATATATACCTTACATCCTGGATGCAACCTGGTGATTTACCTGCCTGCTGTCACTAATATATATATATATATATATATATATATATGTATATATATGTATATGTAGCGGCCTCACCCCATCTCCTTTGTCTAGGGGTATGTCACATGACAGGGTGAGATGCACTACGGCCCATGTCCTCCCCATAACTGTGGGTGAGGTGAAGGCCAGCACCAGATATTTCCTCGGGCCTATGTGCTTTTGTCTGGAATACAGTTCTGCTGTGTCAACACTTCCCTCTGCTCCCATTAACCAGAGTTCCACACACCGATCACAGTCCAACTCTTGCTTTATAGTACATCTCACAATAAACAGTGCTTCAGTAGCCATCTGGTTGCGACTTGATAACATTGTGATACGGGGAATGAGCAGGTCGAGGCACTATCCTGGTTCTTTAACTAAACCACTGCGATCTCGCCAGCGGTTGCTATAGCATTAGCTAGAAAGGACTTAGAACTTGAGAGTCTCTACCAGCGACTCAAGAGAACGTAGATAGGAGTACCTTTGCTGCGCTGCGGCCCCTATCAGGGGAAGATGTCCCTCCAAGGGAGTTACCAGAGGCCCATCCGTCACTGGGTTGATGCTGCTCCAGACTCTCCGAATGGGTAACCTCCCCGGCCTCCTCACCTCAGACATGGGCCCCGTCCACCTCAGGGACCCTCGGACGTCTCCACCCTCGCGGGATCCAGTCAAAGTCACTGGACCCCAGGCCTCCTAGTTTAGTACCTCACCCCAGGCTGAAGGTGCCTGGGATGGACTCCAACTCCATTCCGGTCAGGCCTAGGGCGCCTGGGCCGGAATCCGAAACCGCCCGCACCCAGGCCTAAGGTGCCTGGGCGCGTGAAGAACTTCCTCCAGAAGACCTCATGGTTAGGGCGTCTCCCCCTTTTATCTCCTCCCATCGACACCACGGCGGGTTCCCTGCCCTCGCCGTACCATCTCCGGAAAGGGACAAAAAGGCTAGCACTGTAATGGCAAATCTACCTTGAGCCTCCAGGTACCCCGCCACCCAGAGGCCAAGGAGATTATTACACCATCCAATCCTCCACGAACACAAGTGGTCCACTATTCCTATACTTCCACACATAAATTTAGAGACCCCGCTACATATATATATATATATATATTGTGAAGGGGTTAACTCGGTAGCGGGTGTGTGTGACCCCCTGGTTGGGCTCCCCACACAAAAACAGGGCCAGCAGACGGAGGTTGTGGTTTTCAAAATCAAAAGGTGCGGTTTATTTCTCTATGTACAGTGACAAAAACACAGCAAAGCCAAAAAGAAACATAAACAAAATAAATCCTGGTCAGTTTGACCTCTGACTAAACATGCAGGTTTCCTAAACTAACAACTGGGATCAGCCTGGTGCTGTCCTAGTCCCTAAGTCCCTGGTTTAGTAAAAGTCCAAACAAATAGCCACACAGGCTTTGCCTCACCGCACAGGGGTTCACTCTCCCTAGACAGTCCACACAGGTCTGGGTCCAGGCATGAGCTAACATCTAATGAAGCTGGGAGTTTTTATAGAGGCCTTAAACGAACTGACAGGCTTCAGCTGGTCTCATCAACTCCCTGTCTGCACGACGCCCAGCCCTCTCCCTAGAGGTATGAGTCATCCATGAGCCCACTAGCCTCAGCTGGGCTTCATCAACTCCCTCCCTAGTTGTATAAGTCAGCATAAAGCCTGAATCTGGGAGAAATATATCTACCCCCCTGGATGCAACCAGGTGACTTTACCTTCCTGCTGTCACATACCCCCCCCTCTTGTTTTAACCTTGGGGTTGGAACACCAGCAATCAGGCATTCATGTACTCGAGACAAAGCATCCACATTCCCCATTTGAACGCCAGGGCGATGCTTTACTGTGAAGTTGAATTCCTGTAGGGCCAGGAACCACCTATTCACTCTTCTATTTGTCTCCTTGTTTTGAGCCATCCACTTTAATGGAGCGTGATCCGTAACCATGTCAAAGTGCCTACCTAGCAGATAGTACCGAAGGGAATCTAGAGCCCACTTCACCGCTAAACACTCCTTTTCAACCGTGGCGTAATTTACCTCATGGGACTTCAACTTCCTGCTGAGGTAAATGACTGGGTGCTCTTCCCCGTTCCAGACCTGGGACAATACTGCTCCTAACCCCACATCTGACGCATCACTTTGTACGACAAAGTCTTTAGAGAAGTCGGGTGAGTACAACACTGGCTGGCTACATAAGGCTTGTTTCAAGAATTGGAATGCTGCCTCAGCCTCGGGGGTCCATTTAATCATGACCGACCCTTTCCCTTTCGTCAGGTTGGTTAGGGGCACAGCCTTAGAAGCAAAGTGGGGAATGAAGCGCCGATAATAACCCGCGATTCCCAGAAAGGCCCGTACCTGCTTCTTGCTGTTGGGACGTGGCCAACTCTGGATGGCCTCGACTTTGTTGAGTTGGGGTTTT
This sequence comes from Rana muscosa, assembly GCA_029206835.1. Classification (NCBI taxonomy): domain Eukaryota; kingdom Metazoa; phylum Chordata; class Amphibia; order Anura; family Ranidae; genus Rana; species Rana muscosa. The sequence goes on along the minus strand of JARGYO010005626.1, from coordinate 27,831,686 downwards.
ATCACTCCCCTGCCAATGGTGTACCCAAGATATTTGGCCTCCTCCTGCCCAATGGTACACTTCTTGGGGTTAGCCGTAAACCCCGCTTCCCGGATAGAGTCTAGGACTGCTTGCAATTTTGGCAGATGTGAGGCCCAATCTGTGCTATGGACAATTACGTCATCCAGGTAAGCCGCAGCATACTTCCGATGGGGCCTCAGTATCTGGTCCATTTTCCGCTGGAATGTGGCCGGCGCATTCTGTAACCCGAACGGCATTCTCTTATATTGGAACGCCCCGTCTGGGGTTACAAATGCGGTTTTCTCTTTGGCCGACTTGGCCAGGGGAATTTGCCAATACCCTTTTGTGAGGTCAAGAGTCGTCATGTATCGGGCTGTTCCCAGCCGGTCGATCAACTCATCTATACGTGGCATGGGGTAGGTGTCAAATTTTGTAACTTTGTTCAACTGACGAAAATCGTTACAAAATCGCCAGCTCCCATCCGGTTTAGGCACCAACACAATGGGACTAGACCAATCACTTTGGGACTCCTCTATCACCCCTAAGTTCAGCATTTTCTGTACTTCCTCCCGTATTGCCTCCCGTCGGGCCTCTGGGATCCGATAGGGTTTTAACTTCACCCTTTCACCGGGCGGGGTAATAATATCATGCTCTACCCCAGATGTTTGTCCCGGCAGCTCAGAGAACACCTCCTTGTTGCGAAGCACAAACTCCTTAACCTCCTGTTGTTGGGGTTGTGACAAGGTGGCTGCTATTCCAACCTCCGGAATCACGCAACCAGTTTGAGCTGGTGACCAAGTTTCTGCGACTAGGGACTCTCTATCCCTCCAGGCTTTCAACAGATTAACGTGATATATCTGTTCGGGCTTTCGCCTTCCTGGTTGTCTGACCTTGTAATTCACTTCGCTCACTTTTTCCATTATCTCGTAGGGGCCTTGCCATTTGGCAAGGAATTTACTTTCAACCGTAGGGACAAGTACCAATATCCTATCCCCCGGGGAAAAGGTACGGGTCTTTGCTCCACGGTTGTACACTCTCTGCTGTGCCAACTGCGCTTGGGCCAAATGTTCCTTCACGATGGGCATTACCTGTGCAATTCGATCTTGCATCAGGGCGACATGCTCAATCACACTCCTGTGGGGAGAACTCTCACTTTCCCAAGTTTCCTTGGCAATATCCAACAGCCCTCTTGGGTGTCTCCCATACAGTAACTCAAAGGGGGAGAATCCCGTAGAGGATTGGGGCACCTCCCTAATAGCAAACATCAAATAAGGAAGTAGACAGTCCCAATCCTTTCCATCTCTATCCACCACTTTCTTCAACATTTGTTTTAGGGTTTTGTTGAATCTTTCAACCAGCCCATCGGTTTGGGGGTGATACACAGATGTACGCAATTGCGTCACTTTGAACAATTTACACAGCTCTTTCATAACCCGGGACATAAAGGGTGTACCTTGGTCCGTAAGCAGTTCTTTACAAATACCCACCCGGCTAAAAACAAGAGATAGCTCTTTGGCTATGGTTTTGGCCGAGGTATTTCTGAGAGGGATCGCTTCTGGATAACGGGTGGCATAGTCCATTATAACCAATATGTACTGGTGCCCCCTAGCGGACTTGATTATAGGACCTACCAAATCCATTGCGATTCTCTCAAACGGGACCTCAATGATGGGTAGAGGGACCAGCGGGCTACGGAAATGTGGCATCGGGGCCGACCTCTGACACACAGGGCAGGAGGAACAATAATTTTCTATGTCCTTCATCACCCCAGGCCAATAGAATCTCTGTAATACCCTCTCTCGGGTTTTCTCTGTCCCCAGATGACCTCCAAGAATGTGCCCATGGGCCAACTCCAACACCAACTTCCTGTAAGGTTTGGGCACCACAAGCTGCTCAACGGTTTCTTCTGCCCTTTTTGCCACCCGATACAGTAGGTCCTTCTCTACGCTGAAGTATGGGTAAGTGCAGGTATTATCTGGGTTCACTAACTCGCCATCTATTTCCACTACATTTTCCCGTGCCTTTATTAGGGCGGGGTCTTTTAACTGTTCTGTGGCAAAATTTTCCCTGTGAACCTCCAGATCAGAAAACTCCACAGACGGTAGGTTTTCGTCTGAGGAGGTGGGCTCCTCTCCAGTTTCTTGAGTCTCCCCTGCCAATACTGACAAGGGAAATTCTGGAGAGTCCTCACCACTCTCAGAGGAGTTCTGGCTATCACATTCCTGGTACATAGGGGCACCAGTGGGGGGCTCAGGATCATCCCACAGTTCCCAGAACTTCGGAAAATCCCTTCCCACAATGGCATCATGCGGTAATTGAGATACTAACCCCACTGGATGAGAGAGGGTACCTTTGGGGGTCTCGAAACACACTGTAGTCACTGGATACTCTCGGGTGTCCCCATGCACACAAATAACAGCTACCTTGCTATTCCCAGAGACCTCTGTTTTAACTAATTCAGCCTTTATCAGGGTCACAAGGCTACCTGAATCCAGTAATACCACAACATTTCTACCATTAATACACATTTTGCATAAATGTTTCTCAGTTCCCCGAATGGCAGTGCATGCGACTGTCGCACACAGCGACTGACGTCTGTCCATCAGAAAGTCACATTGCATGGGTTCCTCCACAACCGGGCAATTTGCTGCAATATGTCCCGCTTGCCGGCAGCGGTAGCAAACAATCCATTTGGCTGCCTCTTGAGCCCCTGACTTCCCAGGCTGTTCTCGCCAAACTTTGGGTAGAGCTCCCACCCTCTCACTCTCTCCACCCTCACCCCTTGGAATCCTCTTATCCGCCCCTGGGGATGGTCTGGTCTTAGGGTGGAAAGTCCGAGAGTCTCTGGAAGAGGCCGTCAGGTTCTCTGTAGCCAAGTATTTCTCTACACGATCCACAAGACCACCGGCCGTCTCTGGGTCTCCATGGCTTACCCACTTTTGGATGGCAGTAGGAAGAGCTCTCAAAAACCGATCCATTACAACACGTTCCACAATCTCTGGTGCGGACAAAGTCTCTGGCTGTAGCCACTTCCTGCTCAGGTGAATGAGATCATACATTTGAGACCTGGGGGGTTTTCCAAGCTGGAAAGTCCAGTTATGCACACGCTGAGCCCGGACAGCCAGGGTGACACCCAGCCTTGCCAATATTTCAGCTTTTAGCATCACATAGTCTTTTGCTTGGTCAGGCTCTAGGTCATAGTAAGCCTTCTGCGATTCACCAGTTAACAGAGGAGCCACCAGTCCAGCCCACTGCTCCTCAGGCCACTTTTCTCTTTCAGCAGTCCTTTCAAATGTGGTCAAAAATACCTCTGGATCATCCTCTCCAGTCATTTTTGTCAATAAACGACTCACCCCAAAGGACGCGGTATTAGTGGGACGGCTTTCCTCACTGGTCTGCGGACGTTGCTGCATTACTGCTTCCATTTGTTGTAGTCTCTGCTCTTGCTTCTGTAACAGGTCTATGAAGCGGGCCTCAGATTGCTGCTGGGCTTGTTGATGAGCTTGCTGCTGAGCTGCAAGGCTCCTTTGCAAACCTGCATTTGTCTGCTGTTGATTGGCATTTGCTAGAGCCAGCTGTTTCAGTATCTCCTCCATGCTGGCTTAAAAGCTGCCCGCATTCTCCACCAACTGTGAAGGGGTTAACTCGGTAGCGGGTGTGTGTGACCCCCTGGTTGGGCTCCCCACACAAAAACAGGGCCAGCAGACGGAGGTTGTGGTTTTCAAAATCAAAAGGTGCGGTTTATTTCTCTATGTACAGTGACAAAAACACAGCAAAGCCAAAAAGAAACATAAACAAAATAAATCCTGGTCAGTTTGACCTCTGACTAAACATGCAGGTTTCCTAAACTAACAACTGGGATCAGCCTGGTGCTGTCCTAGTCCCTAAGTCCCTGGTTTAGTAAAAGTCCAAACAAATAGCCACACAGGCTTTGCCTCACCGCACAGGGGTTCACTCTCCCTAGACAGTCCACACAGGTCTGGGTCCAGGCATGAGCTAACATCTAATGAAGCTGGGAGTTTTTATAGAGGCCTTAAACGAACTGACAGGCTTCAGCTGGTCTCATCAACTCCCTGTCTGCACGACGCCCAGCCCTCTCCCTAGAGGTATGAGTCATCCATGAGCCCACTAGCCTCAGCTGGGCTTCATCAACTCCCTCCCTAGTTGTATAAGTCAGCATAAAGCCTGAATCTGGGAGAAATATATCTACCCCCCTGGATGCAACCAGGTGACTTTACCTTCCTGCCGTCACAATATATATATATATATATATATATATATATATATATATATATATATATATATATATTATTTATTTATTTCTCTTACTGTGATTGCTTACCTTTAGGTTACTGTGTATACTTTGGTATTATGCAAATCAGGTTAACTTGCCCTAGTACATTATGATTTGGGCGGGCAGTGGCGCACACACAGCCCCATAGCCTAGGATGGCAAAACACTCCTCTCTCCTTCTACTCCCTCTTTTCTCTGAGCTAGGAGACTGGCTTGAGACTGCACTGTCTACTGCTACCTCTTTCCTATTACCACCCACAATTTATCCTTCATGTCTTCACTTTCCGCTACATTACCATGCTCCAGCTTTCTGTGTGTAGCTAAAGTTTCAGTGGGGCATGGGAAAATTTCATTAGCATTTAAATGAAGTAAGACAAACTTTCTAAAAACACAAATAAGCTCATAATGAATTCACAGATTTTTACCTTTGTTATTGCTATGAAATAATTAAAACAAATGAATATGGTCATAGGCATACATAAGGCTTCTGAGGACTGTAATGCAGGCCACACGCACAGCAAACCTCAGGTAATTTTATCCCGTTTTTAATCATAAAAACTATTCACCAGATTAAAGCAATTTACCACCATTTCTTTTATTCATTTTGTGGTTGGGAGTGGTTGAAATTGCTTAAAAATTGCATGTGGCCATCATATGAACACGTGCTACATGTAAAGCCTTAGAACATGACATAGAAGGTCACATGGGGCAGAGTGTGCGCAAGAACAGCCAAAAGTAGTTTAAAGCGGAGATGCAGCCGAAAAAAAAAAAGTCAGCAGCTACTAACAGTGTAGCTGCTGACTTTTAATAAGGACACTTACCTGTCCTACTCGCCCGCGATGTCGGTCCTGCCACGGCGATCGATCACTGCTGGCAGGTCCCGACTCCTCCATCCTGAGTAAGGGAAACAGGCAGTGAAGCCGTAAGGCTTCACTGCCCGTTTCCTACTGCGCATGCGCCACTCGCACGGCGCTTTGTGAATGGGCGGCTTGCCTCCTGGGATACACACAGTTCCCAGAAGGCAGCGTGCCCCATTCACAAGAAGAGGAAGTGGAAGGAGACCCACCGCGGACGAGAAGAGGAACATTAGAGGCAGATTAGGGGACATCCGCATAGCAACAAGCATTTAGGGTGAGTATAATTTTTTTTTTTTTCTATACCCTTTTTTTTTTTTTTTTAGGATTTTTAATGTTAAAAAAATTTCAGGGTGGACCTCCGCTTTAAAACCTGCAAATACATGCTGATGTGTAATCCATAATATATCTCCATATGTAAATATATCAGTCTTTTCAAGTATATACTTCTCCAAGTATAAGCAGCTAACAAAAAAGGAATAATCTACGTAGTCCTTCTGATAAAGCCAAAAACATTTTGCATTGCTACGAGACCTCCCAATATATAATTTGTGTTTTCAAACTTCAACTGAATTCACACCAAGAAGTAATTAAAAACTCACCCCAACTTATTAAAGGTCAGATATAAGCATAAGAAACCAAGCGTGACCATCCTGGTTTAGTAAAAAGCAGACACTGCCATAACTAAGGGATAGGGATGGAAATTCATCAGGAGGTAGGATCTCACTGCATAATAAAGGTCAGTATGCATTTACAGTTACAGTGATACAGTTTACAATGATACAGTTGATCACCCCTCCTCCTCAAAAAGCTCAATTTGCTTGGTCTCCATGGCTGCGCTCGCTGTTGAATCTTACCTATCTCACCGCAACTTCAGTGTCACTTATAACTCCACTTCCTCCTCTCCAACTCCTCTTACTGTTGGGGTCCCCCAAGGTTCTGTCCTTGTACCTCTACTATTCTAGATCTCCATGTCCTCCCTGGGTCAGCTGATAGCCTCCCATGGCTTCCGCTACCATTTATATGCCGATGACACCCAAATCTATCTCTCTACCCCTCAGCTCACCCCATCAGTCTCCTTACACATCACTGATTTGCTAACAGACATATTAGCCTGGATGTCACACCACTTCCTCAAACTGAATCAAACTAAAACCGAGCTCATAATATTTCCTCCCCCATGTGCCCCTTCCCCTAACTTCTCTGTCAAGATGAATGGCACAACTATCGGTCCGTCCCCACATGTCAGGGTACTAGAAGTAATCCTAGACTCTGAACTGTGCTTTCAGGCCCACATCCAATCCCTGTCCAAATCATGCAGCCTTAGCCTCTGCAACATCTCTAGAATATGCCCCTTTTTAACCAATGACACCACCAAGCTTCTAATTCCCTCCCTGGTTATTTTCATCGCATCTACTGCAACTCTCTCCTCATTGGATTACCTTTACATTAAGGTGACCAGATTTTTAAAATGAAATCCGGGGACATATTTTTTTTTTTTACTAGTAATGGCGGCAATCAGCGACTCTCTGCCCGTTGCTGCTGCCGCCCGGCTACTTCTGGGTGGGGAGCGGAGGAAGATCACTCCGCCAGGGAAGGCAAGGAGATAAGCAGGCAGGCAGCTGGCCGGGACTTGAGCCAAGGCAGAAGAACATGCGAGCGGGTCTGAATGGGCATGCACCCGAAACTGAAGAAATATTCCCTTCGCTCCGACCAGCACATGATCATCAAAAAGGGGCACAGATAATGGAAAAAAATAACCCCCCTAAGCTAGTAGGAGCGGCGAAGCGGGGGTATGTAATTCAGAATTCTTTTTTTTTAATTCTGCGCTGACTGTCTTTGAAATTACCCCAGCCCCTGTTCAAATCCAATCCGGGGACAAAACCGCGGAAAGACTTGGTCCGGGGACAGTGTCCTTAATCCAGGGAGTGTCCCCTGAAACCGGGGATGTCTGGTCACCCTACTTTACATAGACTATCTGTCATGTACCTGGGTGTATTTGAACCAGGATCTTCCTGGTCCCAAAGCTGCAGCCTTACCTGTTGCGCTACTGAGCAGATCTAGACTTTTGGCAATGTCCTCTCAGTATTAAACATTACCTTGGACTCACCAGCCCCACCTACTGCCAGCTGTGGACAATTTTCAATCAAAGCAGCCCTTAAAAAGGAAGTGATGCTATCTCTCAGCGCCCGTTTGTGTGGAATAGCTCCCTGGGTGTTGTGACTGCCTTTTGATCCTGATTTTCGTGTTGAACTTCTGCCTGAATTCCTGACTACTCTCCAGCCTGCTGATTTTGTACTTCACTGCCAGCTCGTGTATGACCTTTGCCTGCCTGACCACTCTCTGGATTTCGATCGTGTACCATTTTGCCTGATCTGTTGCCAACCTAATCTGCCTGACTACGTTTTCGCCTGAATCCTCAGCACACAAGTTCCACTTCGGACACTACCTATCACAGGTACCTTACACTATCCCCCCTTCAGTCCATAATGAATGCTGCTACAAGACTCATCCACCTTACCAACTATTCAGTGTCCTCCACCCCTGTCTGCCAATCCCTCCACTGGCTTCCACTCACCCAACAAATAAAATTTAAAGTACTAACAATAATTTACAAAGCCATTTACAACTCTGCCCCCAGCTACATCACTAACCAGTCTCAAATAACCAACCAAGCTGCTCTCTTGGGTCCTCCCAAAACCACCTGCTCTCTAGCTCCCTTGTCACCTCCTCCCATGCTCGCCTCCAGGATTTCTCCAGAGCCTCTCCCATTCTTTGGATCTCTCTACCCCAAACGGTCTGACTGTCCCCTAATCTATCCATCTTTAGATGATGCCTGAAAACTCTTCTCTTTAAAGAAGCCTATCCTGCTTCTAACTAATACACTGTTTACTTTCTCCATCATCTGACCCCCCACAGCTATTACCTTTTGTATCAATTGACCTCCCCTTTTAGATTGTAAGCTCTAATGAGCAGGGCCCTCTGATTCATCTTGTACCAAATTGTAATGTAACTGTAATGTCTGCCTTCATTTTGTTAAGCGCTGCGCAAATTGTTGGCGCTATGTAAATCCTGTATAATAATAATAATAATAATAATAATAATAATAATAATTCAGTTCACTTTACATCTAGGTGTAACTTTGGTTTGAAGACATGTGATATATATTCTAATACCCTGGTGCTCAACCTGCAACCTGGGGGCCTTTTGGTACTTATGGTGCAGCCTTTAATTTTCAGAAGTTACTAGTGGGAGCAGCTGTACTGTCAGTGATCTTTAGCAGATCTTTAGCAGTTTCATGTGACAAACCCCAAGTCTCTGAGGCTTTATTTAGATGCGCAATTGGGGGGCAGTAATGTATGATTGAGCAGCTTTATTCCTGCCCCCTTTTAAGCTGTAATAGGCAGTGTACTGGGGTGTTTACATGTAAAACGTTTACCTGACATATAGCGATCGGTGGGTGGCAAGCCCACCAAATGCAACACACTCAAGCGAATAGAGAACGCCACAAACATCCTACAACTTCGTAAAACAGGCAGTGAGAAGGTGTCACATCGCTTCCTCACTGTCAGTAACCTCTGAAGGGTGTTTTGAATGTGGATCATGATTCAGAGGAAAGGGAGATTTAGACGCATGTCTAAGGCCTGCCATAGATTGATCAATCACCTTGGACACAACCAGCCTGCTGGATTTAGCATGCAATTATCGTTAGCGGCTGATAAAGCCACTAGCAATAAACACTGTCTTCTCCTGGCGGTGACCTCTTCCCCCGCTTGACCCGCTCTCCCCCCCCCTCCTGGGAGAATACAATGGCTCAGCAGGAGGAATTCCCTTGTCAACATTGTCACCCGTGGCTGCAGGAAAGAAATTTAATGGGCTGCTTGGATCTACCCTTAGTCAGATGGAATTTTTTCATCGGATATTCCGACCGTGTTTGTGCCCCATCTGACTTTTTCCGTTGGAAATTCTGACGGTGTTAGAAAGAGAACATTTTCTATTTTTTTTCCGGCGGAAAAAATTTCTATCAGAGATTCCGTTCGTCTGTATGGAACTCCGACGGAGAAAAAACCACGCATGGTCAGAATCAAATCGACGCATGCTCGTGTCAGGGAACTATCCGCAGAAGGACTTGCGGGTCTATCAATGTCCAGCAGAATTGCGGATCAACAAACGCAATGCGCATGCGCCAGAGCACGCAATACATGAGTGACTCTAGGCACCTGGTGGCCTATTTAAAGCCTGCTGCAACAGTCAATAACTGCTGCATGATCTTCAGCCTTCCTGTGTGTTCCTGAGTGCCTGTTCCTGCTATCTTGAATTACCGTTATCGACCCGGCTTGCCTGACCAGTCTTTTTTGTGTATGCCCCCGGCTTGATCCTTGGCTTGTTCCTGTATCCTGCTTCTGTCTGCTGATCCTGTGTATGACCCCCGTTTGTCCTTTGACCTGTTCCAGTGACTCTACCTCTGCCTGCTAACCTGTGTATGACTTTCGGCTTGGCTCCTGACTCCGCCTCTGGTCCTTTCTTCTGCACAGCCTCATCTGGTACTTCCGAGGTACCCCTGCCAGGCGGTCTACCCTGCTCGCCAGCTGATCCCCAGCGGACATCTCTCCATCACCTCAGCTTGTCGCAGCTGGCAACCCCTGCCTCTTTTGGTATAGCACTCCCTGTGCCACCTGCAGGGGGCGCTCTGCACTTAGTCGCAAGGGAATCCCTCCAGCACTTTGGCCTCTGGTAAGGTACATGACAGTATCATGCAGCCAGAAATGTCAGAGCCCGACGAAGGTGCTTCCCCGCTCAAGACTTTGTGCCAGCAAGTCGCGGCCCTTACTCAAGCAGTGACGAGCCTACAGGAGCAACACTTCCAGTTGGGAGATTGCCTTCCGAACCAGAAGATGTCTCCTGCTGTAGAAACTTCTACTCCACCTGTTGCAGTCACTACATCCGCTCCTATGATGTTTCCCCCTCCTGAACCACGGGTACCCACTCCAGAACGCTTCTCAGGTGACCAAAAGGAAGTTCAGAGCATTCAAAGTTTCCTGTTTACTTTACCTGGCCCTTCAGCCAAGAACTTTCTCCCAAGAGACTGTCAAAGTGGGATTCGTTATTTCCCTGCTGTCCAAGGAACCTCAGTTGGGCTCATCAGTTGCTGGAACAAAAGAATCCCGCTATTGACTCAGTGGACTTGTTCTTTGAAGCCATGGCTAAATTATATGATGACCCGCAATGCCCGGCCACCGCTGAAGCTGCCCTTCATGCCTTGCGGCAAGGGCATCGCCCTGTAGAAGACTATACTGTGGACTTTCGCAATTGGGCTGCGGACACAGTGTGGAATGAGACCATCCTCAGATATCAATACCGACTTGGCCTGTCTGAACCTATCAAAGATGAGCTAGCACGAGTGGGGTCTCCAACCACATTAAAAGGGCTCATTCAGCTAGCCATCCAACTTGATAGGCGCCTGCGGGAGCTACAGTCTGAACGTGCACGACCCTTCTGGTCTTCATGGATGCTGCCTATGGTTCCAGCCACTCCTGCACCCTCCACTCCGGTCACGTCCAACAGAAGGCCTATGCAGATTGGCATGGTTCGCTCTGCCCTAACCCCTAATGAGAAACTTTGTCGCTGGCAAGCTAACCTTTGTTTCTATTGTGGAGAAGCTGGACACTTCCTTTGCAACTGTCCAATAAGGCCCAGTAGATCTTCTCTCCGCAACCCTTTGCACCTCCAAGTCCCGAAACCTTCCCAAGCTCACCTTGTTCTCCATGTCGCATTACAGTTGGTAAAAGGGGAGGTCAGATTTCCAGCAATAATCGATTTTGGGGCTTGCAGTTGCTTTTTGGACATTTCCCTTGCTAAAGACTTTCAGATTCCTCTGCGGAATAAGGAACATAAACTTAAGATTCACTTGGCTGATGGATCCACACTTTGTTCCGGGCCTGTTACCCAAGAGACTTTACCTATACTTACCATGATTGGCTCAGGCCATCAAGAATTCCTTTGTTTTGATATTCTCTGTTCACCAATGTTTCCTGTAATTCTGGCGCTCCCCTGGCTGCGGGCACATAACCCGCAGATAGACTGGAACACGGGGAGTATCTCCTTCAAGTCAGACTACTGCCGTCAGCATTGCATAGTGCCTGAACCTATAGCACCTTCCAGTTGCTTCACCGTCCAGCCAGTTTCCACTTCCAGCCAAGATGTCCCTCCAGTTTACCATGACTTTCTAGATGTCTTCGATAAGAAGAAAGCCGACACATTACCGCCCCATCATCCTTACGATTGTCCTATCGAGTTGCTGCCTGGTGCAGAGATCCCCTTTGGATAATTGTTCCCACTTTCAGAGACTGAGCTTGAGACTCTGCGTCAATACATTGACGAGAACCTAGAAAAGATATTCATCCACCATTCATCTTCTCCAGCTGGTGCCAGGATCTTTTTCGTGGAGAAAAAAGACCACACTCTCAGGCCCTGTGTGGACTACAGGGAACTCAATAAAATCACCAAGAACCGTTATCCTCTCCCTCTCATTTCTGAACTCTTCCAGAGATTCCGTACTGCACGAGTCTTTACTAAATTGGACTTACGAGGCGCCTACAACCTTGTGCGCATTCAGGAGGGAGATGAATGGAAGACCGCTTTCAGAACTCGCTTCGGGCACTTTGAGTATCTCGTTATGCGTTTTGGACTGTGTAACGCCCCGGCGACCTTACAACATTTTGTGAATAACATCTTTAGGGAGTTCCTGGATCACTTCTTAATCATTTACTTGGATGATATCTCCATCTTCTCTGCCACCTTGGAACTACATAGAACTCATGTTCGGAAGGTACTATCCACACTAAGAGCACACGGGCTCTACGCAAAAGCAGAGAAGTGTGAGTTTGAGAAGACATCCATACAATTCCTGGGCCTAATCATTTCAACATCTGGAATTGCCATGGACCCACAGAAAGTATCCACTATTCTGGAGTGGTCAGCCCCTACCAATAAAAAAGGCATCCAAAGGTTCATCGGGTTCGCTAATTTTTACAGGAGGTTCATTAAAGACTTTTCTGGCTTTATTGCCCCAATTACCCAGAAGACTCGCCAGCATACCCGTTTTCAGTGGTCCCAGGAGGCCCAAGAAGCTTTCGATAAACTAAAAACTCTGTTCACCTCAGCCCCCATTCTGCAGCACCCAGATCCAGCCTTGCCTTATGTCCTGGAGGTCGATGCATCGGAAGTTTCCATAGGGGCTGTCCTGTCTCAACGCCAAGGTCCTAAAGCATTGTTGAACCCAGTAGCTTTTTTCTCCCGAAAACTGAGCCAGCCGGAAAAGAATTTATGATGTTTGGGATCGGGAGTTACTGGCAATAAAAGCTGCTTGAGAAGAATGGTGGTATCTCCTTGAAGGTGCAGCTCACCCATGGTATTCACAGACCATAAGAACTTAGAATACCTCAGATCCGCCAAACGACTGAGACCACGGCAAGCCAGATAGGCCTTGTTCTTTTCGAGGTTTAACTTTCATCTCACCTACCGCCCAGGGTCCAAGAATGGGAAGGCAGATGCTCTCTTATGCATGTTCCCAGAAACCCCAGAGACTGTCGTTCCTAGCACCATCTTGTCCTCTCAGAATTTCCTGTTGATTCAGCCTGATCTAAAAGCGACCCTTGAACAAACCTCTGCTCAATGTTCTAAATCTGAGAGCTCTGCATTCAGAAGACAGGAAGGACTCCTGTGGCACAGAGACAAGATTTTTGTTCCCGAGGAAACCAGACTTCAGCTCCTTAAGACTTTCCACGAACACCAGCTTGCCGGCCATTTCGGGGTCCATAAGACTTCTGAGCTGATTCAGCGATCCTACTGGTGGCCTAACCTGAGGCAAGATTGTAAAGACTTCGTAAGTTCCTGTACAACCTGTGCCAGAAGTAAAGGAAGCCGCACACAAGCTTGGGTTCTGCTAAGACCATTACCTGTCCCAGACCACCCGTGGATGGATTTTATAGTTACCCCCCTCCAAAGGCTTTACCACTATCCTGGTGGTGGTCGATCGTCTAACAAAGATGGCCCACTTTCTGCCTCTATTAGGTACTCCCTCGGCCATGGATACAGCACACACCATTATCAAAGTGATTGTAAGATTGCACGGTCTGCCCAACAGTATTGTCTCTGACAGAGGAGTGCAATTTACTTCAAGGTCCTGGAGGGCTCTCTGTAAAGCTTTGAACATTAAAATCTGCTTATTGTCTGCCTACCATCCACAGAGTAATGGCCAGATGCTTCTCCACCTTTTCCCAAGATAACTGGGTAGTCTTGCTTCCATGTGCCGAATTTGCGTACAATAATTCGGTACACTCCACCACTAATCAGTCTCCATTTTGGGCGAACTATGGATTCCACCCGTCCTTCTTGCCCAATGCCATTCCGGAAGCAGCAGTACCTGCTGTACAAGACAGATTGACCTTTATTCAAGAAAATGTACAGGTTCTCCAAGACACCATGCAGAAATCATAAGAAGACTACAAGAAATATTATGACAGGAAGAAGAAAAACAATCCAAAAGTAGGGGACAAAGTATGGCTCTCTACATTGAACCTCAAATTGTGCTGCCCTTCCCGGAAGCTGGGCCAAAGGCTCATTGGTCCTTTTGCAATTAAAAAATAGATTAATCCTGGCTCATTGGTCCTTTTGCAATTAAAAAGAGATTAATCCTGTGGCCTTCAAATTTTCCCTGCCAAACTCTTAAGCCCTGTACACACGATCGGCTTTCAATTGGTTTTTTAACCAATGGATTTTTTCCATCGGAAAACCGATGAAGCTTACTTTCATCAGTCTTGCCTACACACCATCAGTCAAAAAACCGACTGTTCCAAATGCGGTGACGTAAAACACTCCGATGAGCCGAGAAAAATTAAGTTCAATGCTTCTGAGCATGCGTGGGTTTTTTATCCGATGGAGTTCCCCACAGACGATAGTAATTTGCTATCGGTTTTTTAACCATCGGATAAATTTAAAACATGTTCTATTTTTAAACACCGATGGAAAAAAGACAGATGGGGCCCATACACGATCGGTTTGTCCGATGAAAAAAGTCCATCGGACAGGTTTTACCGATGAAAACAATCGTGTGTACAGGGCAGTGTTGCCAACCTACCAGATCGAAATTTACTGACACAACACCCAAAATTTACTGGCACAGCCAAGTTTTTACTGACAATTTCAAAACTTACAAAATTACAGTTTTAAGTGCAAAATCCTGTATTTAAGCTACAAATAAGTACATTATGCAATTAGCAATGTGATATAAGGTAGATATTAGGGCAAAAAGCATATTTCTTATTTTATTTTCGATATAGTAAGTAAGTAGCTCAGGGACAGGACTCAGGAGGACAATACATTAGAATGGATGATGCACACATGAAATTGACTCTCACAGTGATACTGACAGCAGCGTGCAACAGCACAGATTATGGACACGACACGTCCCCTCCTAAGTCGCAGTGACAGTCTCTCTCCATGCCAGGTGGTCCCTTAAGTCTACTCCCAGTCCAAACAGTCCCGCTCCCGGCTTGCGGCTTGCCTTAATCCCATCCTGCACACAAGGCTCCGGCCGCTCACTTGGCTCCCTTGCACCATGACATCACATGACACGCTCAGACACCGCCTCCACCAGACCCGCCCCCCGCCGACACTGCCCAAACAAACTGTATCCGACACTTGGATAGTCTCGGCCATCTCCAGGCCCGAGCTGCGCATGTGCAGTTCTGAGCCTAGCATCGCAGCCATATTTTTTACTGACAACCTTTTTCTCTTACTGGCAGGAGAAAAGTGCCAATTTTTTACTGACTGCCAGTAAAAATACTGGAGGTTGGCAACGCTGGTACAGGGCTTAACAAGATTCACCCAGTCTTCCATGTCTCACTTCTCAAACCAGCCATTGCTGGCCCATTTTCCTGGAAGAGAAGACCCACCTCCACCTCCAATCACAGTAGGTGAAGAAACGGAATTTGAGGTGGAAGCCATTTTGGATGGTCGAAAGAGAGGTAGCCAAATCCAATACCTATTAAAGTGGAAGGGTTACTCGCTCGAGGAAAGCTCTTGGGAACCTGCAAATGTTCATGCCCCTAAATTGCTATGTGAGTTCATCAGAAAATATCCAGAGAAGCAAGCATGTCTTGGCCTCCGGAGACTGCCCCTGAGGGGGGGGGGGGCACTGTCAGGGAACTATCCGCAGAAGGACTGGCAGGTCTATCAATGTCCAGCAGAATCGCAGATCAGCAAATGCAATGCGCATGCGCGTGCACACACGGGCAAGAACGGTCAGGAAGTTACGTTCTCCAGCGCGCATGTGCGTGCGCCAGAGCACGCAATACGTGAGTGACTCTAGGTGCCCAGTAGCCTATTTAGTCAATAACTGCTGCATGATCTTCAGCCTTCCTGTGTGTTCCTGAGTGCCTGTTCCTGCTATCTTGAATTATCGTTATCGACCCGGTATGCCTGACCAGTCTTCTCTGTGTATGACCCTGGCTTGATCCTTGGCTTGTTCCTGTATCCTGCTTCTGTCTGCTGATCCTGTGTATGACCCCGGTTTGTCCCTTGACCTGTTTCAGTGACTCTACCTCTGTCTGCTAACCTGCGTATGACTTCCGTCTTGGCTCCTGACTCCGCCTCTGGTCCTCCCTGCTGCAGAGCCTCATCTGGTACTTCTGAGGTACCCCTGCCAGGTGGTCTACCCTGCTTGCCAGCTGATCCCCAGCGGACATCTCTCCATCACCTCAGCTTGTCGCAGCTGGCAACCCCTGCCTCTTTGGGTATAGCAATCCCTTTGCCACCTTCAGGGGGCACTCTGCACTTAGTCGCAAGGGAAGCCCTTCCAGCACTTCTGCCTCTGGTAGGGTACGTGACAGTTCGGAAGCATTGAGCTTCATTTTTCTCAGCTCGTCGTAGTGTTGTAAGTCACCGCGTTCTTGGCGGTCGGAATTTGGTGTGACAGTGTGTATGCAAGACAGCTTGAACGGAATTCCGTCGGAAAAATCCGTTGGAGTTTATCCCGACGGAAATTACTACCGTGTGTACGCGGCATTACAGTGTCCTGCAGCATATCCAGCCTTTAACTACACCCATAGCATGTCACCAGTCTCTGACCATTTCCATCAGTTTTGCAAGAAGTCTCTGCAGTGGTGCGGCCACCAGAGATGTGTCAGTGGTCACAATTGAGACCCATTATATCTAGCTAATCACCAACACTGTCCTAACGTCTTCATTTAGCTAGTAGGATACAGTATATTTTATAATATGTTTTATCAAACACTTTAGCGCTGTTTAAAAACAAGATGTTATAGATTGTAATTCACCATTAAATTTAAAAAGCTCTTCTAAATTTAATTATAATAATAATATAATAAGTATCCGTAGAAAGTATATTGTAATTAACATCAAATCAAACAATATCAAACTATAACAAATATAAGCCCTGTAATTAGTTAACTCATATTCTCACAGCAAGACACATATTTATAGCATACACTTTCACTAAGCATTTAGGATTTTAATCAAAACAGATTTTTATTTAAGAAGCTAGTAAAAAAATCATTCAAGTCTAAAATTAATCTTCTTGAATGTTAACTTATTTAGTTTCCCATGGAACTGTTCTTATTAAAATTCACTGTTTAGGGAAAATCTCTCTTTCCAGAAAAATCCACAACTGTATTTAATTACAAAGGCATTTTGTCAGATTATTCTTTAATCTTTGGTGCCAGTTAATGACAACATACCAAAACTGAGAGCAACAGATAGCAGGACTGTCATCCACATATGGACAGTTTATGTATGTTTCAATCTTTGTAGGAGGCAAACACAAACTAGACAAATAGTTTTTTAGTGAACAGATGTGACTGATTGGGAATCATTTGCAATAAAATGGAAGTATCTCTGAGCATGGAGAAATAGGAATTTGAATGGATAACGATCATGTCTAGGAACAATCTTACAAATAAACGTAAAATATGCAGCGCTGTGATGATATATATAAATGCTAGTTACATAAACATTAAAAGCATAAAAAAGTCCTTCTGTGTTAAACAAAAAAGTCCATTGTTCCCACTCAGTGCAAAAGAAGGTGTCCGACCACCATAATGCCCTGTACACACGATCGGAATTTCGATGGCCTAAAATCCGATGGAATTTTTAGTCGGAATTCCGATGAAGCTGACTTCCATCAGTCTTGCATACACACCTACTATCAGACAAAATTCCGACCGTCCAAAACGCTACGAGG
The DNA here is from genome assembly GCA_029206835.1 of Rana muscosa. Taxonomy (NCBI): domain Eukaryota; kingdom Metazoa; phylum Chordata; class Amphibia; order Anura; family Ranidae; genus Rana; species Rana muscosa. The sequence goes on along the minus strand of JARGYO010005626.1, from coordinate 27,814,277 downwards.
AGCAGAGAAAGATTAAGTTCAATGCTTCCGAGCATGCGTCGACTTGATTCTGAGCATGCATGAATTTTTCTCCGATGGAATTCCACACAGACGGTCGGAATTTCCCATCGGAAAAATTTAAAACATGTTCTATGTTTTTACACCGATGGAAAAATGTCTGATGGGGCCCACACACAATCGGAATTGCGGATGAAAAAAGTCCATCTGACTTTTTTCATCGGAAAAAACGATTGTGTGTAAAGGGCATAAGGATTGAAGGTTTACCAGAATTTGTGGTTACACAACTAAGTGCAGTAAACACGCTTTGATAATGCCACTCATGTGGAGTATGATGAAATCTCTCCTTTGATCCTTATCTCTGGAACTCCAGATAGGCAGGATAAAGAAAAAAAACTAATATTGTGTAAAATTGTTACCACTCTGATAAATTACACCCAGGTGAGTAACACTCCATGCATAAATATAAGTTCAACTGCCAATCACCAGCCTCCACCAGCTTTCACCCCAACGCAGTGCGCACTCACCAAACAAAAGATCATAAGAAGCATCATAGGTGAAAACGGGAATGTCCACAGGTTTCAGTACAAGGTTTTCCTCTCATAATATCTCACTTCACAGGGTAGAGCTCCATTCATATGTCCCAAAACAACAAAAGCCATAAACAAAAGATATGCCTCATAGGGGGTTATCGACTAAAGGCAGATCCACTTTACACTACTAGTGCAAACTACAAGTGCAAAGTGCACTTGAAATTGCACTGAAAGTTCACTTGGAAGTGCAGTCGCTGTAGATCCGAGGTGGACATGCAAGGAAAATAAAAAAAACGGCATTTTAGCTTGCACATGATTGGATGATAAAATCAGCAGAGTTCCCCCTTATTTTAGATCTACCCCTCAGATTTGCAGCGACTGCACTTCCAAGTGCACTTTCAGTGCAATTTCAAGTGCAGTTTGCACTTGTAGTTTGCACTTGTAGTGCAAAGTGTATTTGCCTTTCGTAAATAACCCCCATAGTGTAGTATTTATTAAAAGGACATACAATGAACAGGTTAAATTTCATGAAAACAATATATCATGCTTTTGTTTATGGCCTTTGGTATTTTGGGACATATGAATGGAGCTCTACCCTGTGAAGTGAGATAATATAAGAGGAAATCCTTGTACTGAAACCTGTGGACATCCCTGTTTTAACCTTTGATGCTTCTTATGATCTTTTGTTCGGTGAGTGCACACTGCATTGGGGTGAAAGCTGGTGGAGGCTGGTGATTGCCAGTTGCACTTATATTTATGCATTGAGTGTTACTTACCTGGGTGTAATTTATCAGAGTGGTATCAATATTACACCATATTCATTTTTTTGTTTTTCCTGGCTATCTGGAGTTCCAGAGATCAGGGCCGTCTTTAAGGCAGGGCAAAAGGGGCAGCTTCCCTGGGCCCTGTCATTGTTGTGGGGCCCAAAGCAGCTGCCTCATACTTGCCAACTATCCCAGTTTAAATTCCCTTGTCCCTTCAAGTTTTAGTCCTTTGCTGTGTTCTAATATCTCAGTGTGAAGTGCTGCTACTAATGCTGCCCAGCTCTGCCCTATTGTTGTGTACAGATGACTCACCTGCAGACCCTGTGTTTACATGTAAATAACCGTCATTCATATGTAAATAACGGGAGCATTCATATGTAAATATCAGCAGCATTCATATGTAAATAAAGGTGACATTCATATGTATATCATGCCCCTCTGCAGTGAAGAGATGATGTGCTGTAACCTCTAGCAACCAATCCGTGAGCAGTATTGCTGTACGGTAATCTCTAGCAACCAATCAACAAGAAGAAATCATGTGCTGTAACCTCTAGCAACTAATCAGTGAGCCGTAATATGTGCTGTAACCTCTAGAAACCAGTCAGTAAGTGGTAATGATATGCTGTAACCTCTGGCAACCAGGGCCGTCGGAACAGGACAGGCAAAACAAGCAATTGCTTGGGGCCCCGAGCTGGCCTGGGGCCCCAGCCTTGGGTGCCCGCCTCCTGCCTGTCAATGTCCTGGATTTCCGCCCTGAGCCGATACGCAGATTGCGGCCATAGGAAAGGCCGCTGCTTCTGCCTAGCTCCGGAGCGGCGGCCATCTTGGTACACCCGGCGGCAGCAGCCAAGGTGAGATGTGGGGAGATGTGGACATTACAGTGGGGGGAGATGTGGACATTACAGTGGGGGGAGATGTGGACATTACAGTGGGGGGAGATGTGGACATTACAGTGGGGGGAGATGATGTGGACATTACAGTGGGGGGAGATGATGTGGACATTACAGTGGGGGGAGATGATGTGGACATTACAGTGGGGGGAGATGATGTGGACATTACAGTGGGGGGAGATGATGTGGACATTACAGTGGGGGGAGATGATGTGGATATTACAGTGGGGGAGATGATGTGGATATTACAGTGGGGGAGATGATGTGGATATTACAGTGGGGGAGATGATGTGGATATTACAGTGCGGAGTCCCCCTGTCCATCCCACGGTCCCCCCTGTCCATCCCACGGTCCCCCCTGTCCATCCCACGGTCCCCCCTGTCCATCCCACGGTCGCCCTGTCCATCCCACGGTCGCCCTGTCCATCCCACTGTCCATAAACAGTCCTAAACAGCATCTTAATGTTAATGTGAGTGTGTATGTGTTTTAAGTATGTTGGATTATATGCAACAGCAGTATTTGCACTGTAAACCTTTTTTTATTTATATAAAGTGTGGGTGAGCTTAAACTGTATCGCTATGCTGTGGTTCCTGTAGGCTTTGCGTGAGTGCGGGGGGTTGGGGGGGCCTCCATGTCCATTTTGCTTGGGGCCCCCAAATTCATTCAAACGGCCCTGCTGGCAACCAATCGCAATCACTGCCTGATCTGATACAGCAAACTGATTTTAAGTCTAGCTGATATTTATTGTATGTCTCAGAGCAGGTGGAGAGCAAAATTGCATGGAGGGGCCCCCAGGAAATTTTTTGCCCAGGGTCCAATCAACATTAAAGACGGCACTGCCAGAGATACGGATCAAAGGAGAGGATTCATCATACTCCAGATGAGTGGCATTATCAAAGCATGTTTGCTGCACTTAATTGTGTAGCCTTCAAACCTTATTTTGCACTTACTGAGTGGGAACATTGGACTTTTTTGTTTAACACAGAAGGACTTTTTTACTTTTTTATGTTTTTTATGTTTATGTAATCATCACAGTGCTGCATATTTTATGTTTATTGCTTTGAAGGATTAAATATATTGCCCTTTTTGCTAGCAGCTGTTATTTCATTTCATTTCATTTCATTTTTCTGTTTCGTGCTCACTTTAATAATTTTTTCAGTTTTGTTTTCACAATCTAATAAATATACTTTGGTAAAACAAACTATTGCCTTCGTAAGCCCCAGTACAGAAATGGTGTCATCACTGTAGAAACTATACGTTTTTTTTTTTCATTCAACCCAGTGGGCTAAAGGAAGAACAACTTACAGATCTCTGTACTAACACATCGGATGTTAATGCAGTGATCTCCCTGCTGAGCTATTGTGTTCTGACAGGGAGAACCCCCCCCCCCCCACCAGAACACACTGATCAGTACTTGCAGCCATTGACTGGGAGCGCTGATCAGATGGTCTTCCAGCATGCTCGTTCAACAGAAATCAATCTTGAGACCAGCTTCTGCCAGACAGGGTGCTATATACGCGGGGCGAAAGTCATCCTGTTCCTGCCCAACCGACCATTTTTAGCCAATTTCCATCCATGTGTACCCAGCCTAATGCCGCGTACACACGACCGTTTTTAATGACGAGAAAAATGCAATTTTTTAAAATGGTCATTTAAAATGATTGTGTGTGGGCTTCAGAGCATTTTTCACGACGTGAAATATGGCCATGAAAAAATTGGAACATGCTCTAATTTTTCTCGTCGTTTTTCACGTTGTCGTTTTTCTCGTCATGAAAAACGGCCATGTGTAGGCTTTAATGACGTGAAAAAAAATGCGCATGCTCAGAATCAAGTATCAGACGGGAGTGCTCGTTCTGGTAAAACTAGCGTTCGTAATGGAGATGGCACATTCGTCACGCTGTAACGGACTGAAAAGCACGAGGCAGAAAAGCGCGAATCGTCTCTCACCAAACTTTACTAACACGAGATCAGCAAAAGCAGCCCAAAGGGTGGCGCCATCCGAATGGAACTTCCCCTTTTTATAGTGCCGTCATACGTGTTGTCGTACGTGTTGTACGCCACTGCGCTTTGCTCGAGCATTTTTTTCCACGATAGTGTGTACTCAAGGCAGGCTTGAGACGAATCATGTCGCGAAAAACTCCTTTTTTTCAATGACATTAAAAACGGTCGTGTGTACGCGGCATCAGGCTGGCCAGAAATTAACAATTTTCTTGTACAATTTTCTTTTAGATTTACCAAAAACCATATAATATGAGGTCAAAATTAAACAACACTTTCAATTGTATCCAATTAGGCAGACCCTTGCACTATATAGTTGAAGGTAAATCTAAAAAAAATGTATGGCCAACCTAAGGCTTTGCTCATAGGTGTGCACAGCCTATTGTATTAGGGTGTGCACCCCAAAGCTCAAACACACATGTTTGTGTGTGTGTGTATGTATGTATGTATATGTGTGTAGCGGCCTCACCCTCTCTCCATCTTTATCGGTTACACACCAACTCATGTCTAGGGGTTCCTGGGTTGTGAGAGTGAGATGCGCCACGGCCCATGTCCTCCCCATTGTAGTAGGGAGGTGAAGGCCACTTCCTGATGTTTCCTCGGGCCGGTGTGTTCTGTGAATGCACTGAGTCTGTAATTGCAAGCTCACCAGCCTCCCCTTTGCTTCCAGTAACTGGAGTTCACACACCGGAGAAAGGTCCAACACTTGTTTATTTGGCACTCCAATAGCAAAGCACGATAAACAGTTCTTTTTTCAGCAAACTGGTTGGGACCTATAACCTTGCCAACGGTGGGATGAGCAGATCAAGGCACTTCCTAACGTTTAAGTTCTATGCCACTGTACTATGACCAGCGGCGCCTAAGCCAATCTGGCTGTTGCAGAACAGGAAAGATGGGGTCTCTTCCAGCAACCCCTATGAACAGAAATGGAGCCCTCTTCGATACGCTGTGGCCCCTATCAGGGGGATGTGTCCTCCCAAGAGAGTTCCCAGAGGCCCACTGTCACCAGGTTGGTGATGCTCCGGGTCTTCAGTGGGTAACCTCCCCGGCCTCCTCACCTCAGGTACGAGTCCCTCCGCTCAGGGACCCTCGGACAGTCCACCCTAGCGGGACCCAGTCGAAGGTACTGGGCCCCAGGCCTCCTCGATAGTACCTCACCCCAGGCTAAAGGTGCCTGGGATGGACGCCAACATGACTCCGGACCAGGCCATGGGCACCTGGACCAGACTCCTGGATCTCCCGCACCCAGGCCTAAGGGCCCTGGGTGCGGACCGCCACCCTCCTCCTCCGAGGACCTCTTCCCCGCCAGACGACGACGACCTCGTGGTAAGGGCGTCTCCCCCTTTTATCTCCTCCCATCAACGGCCCGGCGGGTTCCCCGCCCCAGCCATACCATCTCCGGAAAGGGACAAAACAGGGAGCACTGCGAAGATGATTCTACCTGAAGCCTGTGGGTACCCCGCCACCCACAGGCAAAGGAGAATATTACATCCTCCAATCCTCCACGAAACAAAAAGGGGTCTGAATCCTAACACAATTATACACCTGGGTCACACTATTGCCCAGGTGTATCCCATCAATTTGAGGACCCCGCTACACACTCCCCCCTGTAATTGGACGCTGGTCCCCAGCGTCAGGTGCACACCCATGCCTCCCATAAAGTGGCGACATGGAGTGAAACCCCTGAGGCAGTTCCTCTAAATTTCCCAAGTGCCAAGACCTGCTCAGGGAATGGGGAACATATAAAACAACTTATGTCATAAAACACTTTAAACATCTGCATAGTCACAACCCCTCTCCCACACTGTCTAAGAGCCACCCACTCTCAATGATCTTGATTGACGATTCTCCTGCAGGGGAAAGAAAAAACAACATCCTAACATAATTTCGTGTCATTTGGGATGAGTGGGCCCGTCAGCCGAGAGACCCACTCACTCCAACAAGCAAGGTGATATGTGTGTGAAACATTTTCAAACATTTGTTGCGCAACACTGCCACCTGGTGACAACGCTGCGGTCATGACACTCAACGAATCTTCGTTCTTCCAGCTTTTTCCTACTCTGCCACTATTACCAAATGTCCTTGCCTTTGGCACATGAAGAAAAGGGGAAACACGAAAACACAACAGTCCCCAAGTCTCCAACGAGAAAAAGAAAAGCCCAAACAAAAACAAAAGCAGGGCACAGTCCTGGGTGTCTGGGAATGGCTCTTCCAGAAAGTTCAAGTGCACAAAGGAAATAAACAGGAGTTATTTTCTCCTATAAGTAAAACTTTGGATCCGGCAGGTACAGGGGTTTCAGGTGTTTGTCAAATGCCTCTATCGAATACTCGACATCTTCTCCTTCTCTTCTGCAAATGACTATCTTGTCAGCATGGATATGGCGCCCCAATTTCCATTCAGCTTTGCAGTCCTCAAACCTCTTGGACACTGCCGGCACACATTCCAGGTACCTGCGAGCATGGGGCACCTTCAACTTGTCCCACACAAACTCGTCATACCATCTTGCTCTCCAGACTTCCACCTCATACAGCAAGTCCCGGGGCAGATACGGGTACTCCCACCCATATTCCCGAGCTACTTTGTGGCAAAACAGTCTCTGCAAGCGGGCCAAAGGTGGCATAGTGGCTTTCTCTCCAGTTCCAGGCAGCACAATAGCTTCCGGATGCCGAGGTGCCTTTACCAGCTCCCTGGAACTGACTTTCGGCGCTCTCAGAGAAGCGTGGGGTGTCCCCACAACCAAAGTAGGTGAGGTAACAGTAGATGAGGACACAGGTGGAGGGGTAGGTTCCCTCGTAAGCTGCGGGTCTTCCACCCGAGGCGTGCTGTCTCCTGTGTACATAGGTGAATCCCGTACCGCACGGGAAGCAAGAAGTGGCACTCTATCCCAGCCCTTGCGGCTGAACAGTTCGTCTATCTCGCCATCATCTCCGCAATCAGACAGCGACTCTAGGTCGGAGGTGTCATACATCTCCGCAGGCAGATATCTTCCGGTGGACACAGAATCAACCTCCCTGGGGGGCTCCACCTCCAATGGGCCCCCGACACCTCCAACCACCACCACAGTCCCAGCCCCTGGCTCACCTGACCCTTGTAGAGGACTGGGAAGTCCGGGACTTCCTTCTCGACCGGCGCCATCCAGGCCAGGCAAGCAGCGGGGTGAAGCTCGACCACGTCCATAGGATGCCTGTACTAGGCCAACTTTCCTCTTCGGTGGTGGGAGCAGAGAACTTGTGGCGACCGAGGCAGCATCCTCGGTTTTTTTCCCTGTTGGGCAGTCCATCGCCCTGGTCAGCGCGCACGGGAACCTCGACAAAGGCCTTGATCTCCCCTTCCGGAGTAGCAGTACCCGTGAGGTGGTTGAGGCGAAGGGCCCGGGGCCTTGCTGTGGACGACTCGACCTCAAAAAGGAATTCTCTGCACTCCTCACATCGCCCGAATGGCTTCAGGGTGACCACCAGTCCCGAGCAGCCGGGACAGATCACACTGAGGGCCTCCGTGTCTCTGCAAGTGTACAGAGCCAACCGCCCTCGGGGCCTAAGTCTTATCCCCGTGTCTGTGATGGGGGCAGCAAAGGAAGTCATTCTCGTGGGGTGAGGAACCATAATCCACGGGGCACTTGAGGTCATCCCGACTATCTGCTGCTCCATCATGCACTGACCCCGCGCCGGAGTCTCCACGTGTATCCCCACACTTGGCCAGACTCCTCCCATGAGCTGTACATTTTCGCGGGCTTCCTCTTGACTCCGCCCACGAACGATGTCGCCATGGGGTGCCTCGTGGCGCAGTGCGTTAACAGTCCCCACGTGCAGTACGTCACACGGCTGGACCTCTCCCTTTTTCCGCTCCTCCGCATGGGCCTTTCCCGTGTTAGGGTCATTTCCACAACTCCGAGCAGGGACGCACTTTGGCCAGTAATATGGCCGATCTGCTCGGAACTCCTCTGGGCAGCAAAGTTCAAATGTAGACATTCTCAAGTCCATCTTTAGAACACACTCTATCCCGGACTCACGAGCCCCCACGTGTAGCGGCCTCACCCTCTCTCCATCTTTATCGGTTACACACCAACTCATGTCTAGGGGTTCCTGGGTTGTGAGAGTGAGATGCGCCACGGCCCATGTCCTCCCCATTGTAGTAGGGAGGTGAAGGCCACTTCCTGATGTTTCCTCGGGCCGGTGTGTTCTGTGAATGCACTGAGTCTGTAATTGCAAGCTCACCAGCCTCCCCTTTGCTTCCAGTAACTGGAGTTCACACACCGGAGAAAGGTCCAACACTTGTTTATTTGGCACTCCAATAGCAAAGCACGATAAACAGTTCTTTTTTCAGCAAACTGGTTGGGACCTATAACCTTGCCAACGGTGGGATGAGCAGATCAAGGCACTTCCTAACGTTTAAGTTCTATGCCACTGTACTATGACCAGCGGCGCCTAAGCCAATCCGGCTGTTGCAGAACAGGAAAGATGGGGTCTCTTCCAGCAACCCCTATGAACAGCAATGGAGCCCTCTTCGATACGCTGTGGCCCCTATCAGGGGGATGTGTCCTCCCAAGAGAGTTCCCAGAGGCCCACTGTCACCGGGTTGGTGATGCTCCGGGTCTTCAGTGGGTAACCTCCCCGGCCTCCTCACCTCAGGTACGAGTCCCTCCGCTCAGGGACCCTCGGACAGTCCACCCTAGCGGGACCCAGTCGAAGGTACTGGGCCCCAGGCCTCCTCGATAGTACCTCACCCCAGGCTAAAGGTGCCTGGGATGGACGCCAACATGACTCCGGACCAGGCCATGGGCACCTGGACCAGACTCCTGGATCTCCCGCACCCAGGCCTAAGGGCCCTGGGTGCGGACCGCCACCCTCCTCCTCCGAGGACCTCCTTCCCCGCCAGACGACGACGACCTCATGGTAAGGGCGTCTCCCCCTTTTATCTCCTCCCATCAACGGCCCGGCGGGTTCCCCGCCCCAGCCATACCATCTCCGGAAAGGGACAAAACAGGGAGCACTGCGAAGATGATTCTACCTGAAGCCTGTGGGTACCCCGCCACCCACAGGCAAAGGAGAATATTACATCTTCCAATCCTCCACGAAACAAAAAGGGGTCTGAATCCTAACACAATTATACACCTGGGTCACACTATTGCCCAGGTGTATCCCATCAATTTGAGGACCCCGCTACACGTGTATGTATGTATGTGTGTGTATGTGTGTATGTATGTATGTGTATATATATATAATATATATATATATATATATATATATATATTGTGACAGCAGGAAGGTAAAGTCACCTGGTTGCATCCAGGGGGGTAGATATATTTCGCCCAGATTCAGGCTTTACGCCGACTTATACAACTAGGTGGAGAGTTGTATAAGCCCAGCTAAGGCTAGTGGGCTCATGGATGACTCATATGTCTAGGGAGAGTGTGGGGCGTCGTGCAGACAGGGAGTTGATGAGACCAGCTGAAGCTTGTCAGCTCATTTAGGCCTCTATAAGAACTCCCAGCTTCATTAGATGTTAGCTCATGCCTGGAACCAGACCTGTGTGGACTGTCTAGGGAGAGTGAACCCCTGTGCGGTGAGACAAAGCCTGTGTGGCTATTTGCTTGGACATTTAAAACCAGGGACTTAGGGACTAGGACAGCACTAGGCTGATCCCAGTTGTTAGTTAGGAAACCTGTATGTTTAGTCAGAGGTCAAGTTGACCAGGATTTATTTTGTTTATGTTTCTTTTGGCTTTGCTGTGTTTTGTCACTGTAAATAGAAAATAAACCGCACCTTTTTTGATTTTGAAAACCACAACCTCCGTTTGCTGGGCCTGTTTTTGTGTGGGGAGCCCATCCCGGGGGTCACACACACCCGCTGCCGAGCTAACCCCCTCACAATATATATAATGTATATGTAGCGGGTGTTTGAATTTATGTGAGGACTTTGGTGGTGTGGGGTTCCTTGGGGCCTACAGGTGGCGTTGTTGCCTTGGGCCGGAGCTGAACTCACACCGCAAACTGTGCCTTTTTGTCCTCCCCTGGAGCTGGTACAGCGGGGCGGGGAACCCGCTGTGACGCAAAGGGAGAGGTCATAAAAGGGGCGGACGCCCTGACCTTAGGGGCAGAGCGTTGGAGGACGCGGCCGCACCCAGGCACCTTCAGCTTGGGTGCTGGCGTTCCGGTGTTCCGGGCCTAGGTGCCCTTCTCCTAGCCGGAGCGGAGATGGAGTCCATCTCAGGCACCTTTAGCCTGGGGTGAGGTACTATGGCGGATGCCTGTGGCTCAGTATCTTCGACTGAGTTCCGCGAGGGTGGAGGAATCTGAGGGGATCCTAACTCCTTGGGTGCCCGTGCCCGTGTCTGAGTTCGTGAGGATTGGTGCGCAGTAACTTCTCCGAAGAGCCCGGCGCGGCATCGCTGGTGACGGAGAGGCCTCCATTTCTCCCTTGGACGGATTTGTTCCTCTGACAGGGGCAAAGTGAGCAAAGGTAATTCACGTTCTATATTACCTAGTCAGTGGCAGTGACTATTCACCACTGGTGACAGCACAGTGGGCAGCAGCAAGAAGGGAAAGGATTGTGCCTCGATCTGTCCCCATTTTCCAAAGGAGAAAGTTTGTTTTATTGCTTGGCAAGAAGAATAAAACTGAGTTGTACCTATTCACTGTCTGGAACTTGGGTTACTAAAGCAAAGGAGTCAGGGACGAAGGACTGGACTTGACTCTAGGACACCTACACAAAAGCCCAATCTTCTGGCCTTCACCTCCTTAGTTATGGAGGACATGGGCCGTGGTGTGTATCATCGCTCTCTCCCAGGTACCCCTAGACAACAGCCATATAACCGATAAAGAAAGGGAGAGGGGTGAGGCCGCTACATATATATATTTATATATATATATATATATATATATATATATATATAGCAGTAGGGCAGTGGACAGTGTCAGTAAAGCAGAGATTGGTGTTGGTAGTTTATTTTTTATTACTTTTTTTACAATTTCATTTTTTCAATTTTTACAATATTGTTTTTCAATTTTTTTTCTTTTACACATTTTTAGGAGCCCTATTGGGGGGCTTTGGTAAATATCAGGTGTCTAAACAGACTACTGATGTCTCACTTTTGGAACAAAGAAAGGGAATGAGGACAGAGATTCCCCAGTCCCTTTCTCTGCAGCCAAGCAGCAGGGGAAATCAGTGCAGCACAGGGTGATTAGGGTGTGCCCAGGCACACCTGGCACACCCTGTGCGCATGTCTATGGCTTTGCTTTTGTTGGTAAACACCACCTGCTTGTGCCTAGTTTCTATCGGTTTAAAGTCAAACTAAAACATTACGTATTTGATGTAGGCTGCCCATAGCAGTAAGTATCATTAAAACCGTTTTTTAAATTCCTGTATACCTGTTGATCTTGTCAGAAGAACACTTGACATGACAACCCTCTTCCTATAGCAGTCAATTGATTGCAACATTGTTACCCTTGCTGCTATTACAACTTCATAGATACAGGCACTATCAATGAAAAGGAACACCTAGCCCTGTCTTTACCCTTAGATAGACAGCAAATTGTTCTATCTGCAGGAGCTTAGGGCAATGATGCAAAAGCCCAACTCAATCTTTACCACCTCTTTCAGTGCTGTCTAGCAGGGTGCTATTCTACTTTCCCAGCTGCATTTACCATTCAAAAGAGGTAAATTACATTTTGTTGGCATTTAAAACGCCAGCTTTCTTTGGAAATGCTTGTATATCACTTTGAAAAGAAAATAATTTGAGACTCTAGATTAGATGGATTTTAATTTTTGTAAGAGCAAACACAACTAGATAATAATTCAAAATGGTTTTACAGTGAAAATATGTGACTGGTTAAAAATCATGTAACACGGAGAAAGTGGGATTTAAAGGTGGAGGTCCCCATCTAGGTACAAATTATAAATTGTAAACATACTGTACATTAGCAAAATAAATTAGCAAAAATCAAACCTACAGTACTACTGGAAAGGTGGACAAAATGATGGAATGAATTACCAATATATTACTATCGTAGGGTAGATCTGCCCTTTGTCTTTAGAGGAGCTTAAGTTCTTCTTGGAATGCTACCATGTTCCTAAAGTTCATAATAGGTTTTTATCCCATTTTCAGGAAGAAAGAGACAAAGATGATAATATTTAGATAATATTTAGATTTGGTGACTGGGGAGACCTTGAAAGATGATTGACTTCCACAGAGGGCTTCTAAACTTGTAAATGTTTCATATTCCTTGGCCATTTTGTAATCATATAGAAAAGTCCTAGCAACTCAGACCTATTAACTTTTACAAGATAGCTACCCAAATCATGAGAGATCCACTGCCATATATAATAGTTGGCAAATTACATTATGGGCAAAATGTCTAGGTTCTATCCAAACATGAACTTGTGTGGATGTAGGGATCATTACAAAATATCAGATACCAGTATTACAGTATTTTTTCTATTGTTTAAAATTCCAGGTATTTTGAACCTTACACCACTGGCATCAGATAAATTAGATTTCTAAATAGCAGGTCTGTCAGAGAAACATATAAGTAGGTCCAATAAATTGATTGGCATTTGCAGCTGTGTACATTGGATATAGAAAATAATCACCCCCTTTAAAACATTCACATTTTGTTGCTTTGTAGCCTGAAATGAAGATAGACACAGTTTTTGTTTTATCCAGCAGTATTTACTCAGTGCAACTTATAACATCCAAGTAAAAGTTATAACACCAATACCCAAAAATTCAAAACACAGAATCACTGAGTTGGAAAAAAAGATCACCCCCTTGTGTCAGTATTTTGTTTAACCACCTTTTGCTTTAATTACAGCCTTTAGTCTGTTGGTATATGTCTCTACTAACTTTGCACATCTAGACTTTGTAATATTTGCCCCATCCATTTATCCTTCTATCCTGACAAGTGCTCCAGTCCTCGCTGCAGAGAAACACCTCCATAACAGAATATTACCATCTCCATGCCTTACTGTAGGCATGGTGTTATTTGGATGGTGAGCTGTACTGGATTTCCGTCAGACTTATCATTTGGTGTGGAGGCCAACTAATAAAATTTTAGCTCATCTGATCATAACACCCTTTTCCTTAGACTCTGGCCTCAGAATCTTCAAGGTGCGTTTTTTCTTGAAACCCTCCTATAGTTGTCACATGCACACAATGACCATTATTTTGTCACAAATTCCTGCAACTGCTTCAGAGTTACTGTAGGCCTCTTGGTAGCCTATCTGACCAGTTTCCTCCTGGCTCTTTCATCCAGTTTGGAGTGAAGGGTCTGTTTTGTACCAAATACCTTCCACTATTTAATAATAGACTTCACTGTACTTCTAGGCAATTATAAAACCTTTAAAATGTATTGTATACATCTACTGAGTTGCCTGTCTACAACTTCATCCCGGAGATCTTTTGACAGTGCCTTGCCACCAAGTTGATTGTTTGCTTTGGTTGCACTACCAGGGACTGAAATGCTCCAGGAAAGCTCTTTTCATGCTGAACTAATCAAAATGACCACAGCTGATCACAGTTAAAAGTCAAAAAGCTTTGTGTGCCATTGAGAAGGTAATTAGCTACACCTGATTGAGTTTACAAGTCATTTTAGCACTGAGTAAATACAACTGGATAAAACAAAAACAGTGTGTCCTAATTTCAGGCTGCAAAGCAACAAATGTGATTATTTTAAAGGGATGATTCTTTTCTAGACCTACTGTAATATATAAAAAAAAAAAAAAAAAATGTTTTTATGTTTTTTGTCCAACAGTGTATATTGAACATGCCTGCATTTTCCTCTTAATTTCCTTATCGGTAGAAGGCTGCCAGTAGGTAGCCCAAGGATATAATCTATCACTGCTGCTTGTGGATGCCACCAGAGAAATGATTCATGCTTTGCCTCGTGGCATGAACAACTCTATGTTTAGGCATGAAAAAGTATGTCATAATGAAAACTGGTATGATGAATCCTAAAACAGTAAACTCCACACTTTCAAATAAAATATCCACCTTACCTTGTGAACTAAAATTGATGTTCAAGTTTCTCCCTTGTAACATACACCTCCTTTTATAAGAGTCCGGATTTGTGGAAAATCTACACAGAGCCAAAATTACAGTTGTAACTTTCAATCTCCTGTTCCATAACCTTAACACATTTATTTGTTATGGTAACCTCCAAGGATAAAACAGAATTTACATTTGGAATAATGATGCCAGCCAGGAAATAATAGCTGTCTTGCCATATAAACTACATCTGCCCATGTTTGTTTTTGTTACAAGTTTTATTAAGACTTTTAAGCACAAAATGCTTATATGTTGGTACTTCTGTTTCAGGAAGCTCTTGGGGGGATACATTTATATTGCACATAGACCAGTGGTGGTTTCAGGATCACCTGTGGCCAGGTGACAGATGCACACCGTAGGGGGACAGGAGTGCACCGCGAGGTAGTGAACCCTATGGCTGGCTTCTGCGGATAGGAAACTGGGTGGTTGTGGAAAGCGGGACCAGAGGAGCACAACCGGGATCCCAACGGAAGCGAGAGCCAAGATTCCCCAGGGCGTGGAGTCTAAGACCCAGCTGGTCTTCTCCAGGGCCTCTAGTGGTGAGGATGTTACGCTGCAGGCTGGGACCAGGTCGCGGCCCCTGGAGTTTCCTAGCTCACGCCCCGTAGGATAAGGGGAAAAGAGGGGAAGCAGCAGCACACGATAGAGAGAACCGAATAACAAGCTGAAGGTCAGGGGCCACAAGCAGACAAGGATAACGAAGAACGAGCCGAAGGTCAAGGGTCACGAGCAGACAGGGATAGTCGGGGACAAGCCAATAACGTAACAGAGAGACAGACGTAGCACACGGCAGGCAGGAACCCAAACACACAATGCCTAACAAACACGTTGATCAGCAAAGCAGGCTTGCAGTGCACAGGTTAATATAGTGTTCAGTGATAGGGCCTGGGGGGGAGTCAGGCTGGGAGGAGATTATAAAGGAAGCCAGGTGAAGGAGGTCTGGTCTCTAGATGAACACATGAGGAGGAAGGTAAGATGGCAGACAGACATTAATGCATATCCATGACAGTACCCTCCCTCTTACGAGGCCTCCCCCTTCCCCGCCTGGGCCCAGGTTTAGAGGGAAATTTCAGATGAAACTCCTTTAACAGACGAGGTGCAAAGACCTCAGATGCAGTGATCCAAGACCTCTCCTCAGGACCAAACCCTTTCCAATGAACGAGGTACTGAAGAACGCCTTTACAGAGTCGGGAGTCCAGAATTTGACTGATCTCGTACTCCTGATTATCCTCAGAGACAGGCGCCACGGTAGGGAGAGGACGAGAGAATTTATTGAGGACTAAAGGCTTTAGAAGAGCAACATGAAAGGAGTTAGTGATTTTAAGGCTCTTAGGAATCTGGAGTTTGAAACAAACCGGATTCAGTTTAGCAGTTACCGTGTATGGACCGATGAATCGTGGAGCAAACTTCAGAGAAGGAACTCGGAGCTTGATGTTCCTGGTAGAGAGCCAGACTTTGTCCCCTGGCTGAAGAGAAGGCGGTTTACGCCTGCGGCGGTCGGCAAAGCCTTTGAATTTTTCAGCAGCTGCCCGGAGGGAATCATGAACGTGACCCCAAACGGAATTGAGAGACTCCTGAACCGAAGCCAAAGCTGGAATGTCTGGAGAACAGATCATGGGAAGAGGAAGTTGAGGGTGTTTTCCATAAACTGTGAAAAAGGGCGTCTTCTGCGAACTGGTATTCACATGATTGTTATGGGAGAATTCTGCCCACGGGAGTAGAGAGGACCAATCGTCATGGTGAGAAGACACAAAGGTGCGAAGAAAGACCTCTAACTCCTGATTAACCCTCTCAGTCTGTCCATTGGATTGGGGATGGTAAGAAGAAGAAAAATCCAAGACAATATTGAGGGATTTGCAAAAGGCTCTCCAAAAACGAGACGTGAATTGGACTCCCCTGTCGGAAACAATATGAGAAGGGACCCCATGTAGGTGGAGAATTTCCCGAATGAAAATGGGAACCAAGGCAGGGGCAGAAGGAAGACCAGGAAGAGGAACAAAATGAGCCATCTTGGAGAATCGATCGATTACCACCCAAATGACTGTATTATTCTCAGACAGTGGGAGATCGGTGATAAAATCCATGGCAATATGGACCCAGGGTTCCTTAGGAATGGGCAAGGGCATGAGGAGACCAGCAGGAGCTTGTGTGGAGGATTTGGACTGAGCACAGACATGACAAGCTTTAACGTAGTCTTTGACGTCTGAGCGGAGATTAGGCCACCAGTAGTGACGACTGATGAGTAGGAAGGATCGGAGGAATCCAGAATGCCCTGCCACCTTGGAATCATGTCCCCAATGAAGGATCTTAGCTCTTAGCTCAGTGGGGACAAAGGTCTTACCAGGCGGAATTTTAGACTTCAGGGTGGTAGAGTGGGCAACAATGCATGAGGTGGGAATGATCGGCTCAGGTTCAGGGGCGGACTCCTCGTCCAAAGTGTCAAATGACCTAGAGAGCGCATCAGCCCGACCGTTGCAGGAACCAGGTTTGTAGGTAATCGTGAAATTAAAACGGGCAAAGAAGAGACTCCACCTGGCCTGTCTAGGATTCAGACGTTTAGCATTCTGTAGATACTGTAAATTCTTGTGATCGGTAAAGATCGTTATGGAGTGAGGGGAACCCTCCAAGAGATGACGCCACTCCTCTAACGCCAATTTAATTGCGAGAAGTTCCCGATCACCGATGGCATAATTCCTCTCTGCCTGAGAATTTTTTTTGGAGAAGAACGCACATGGTTGGCGTCTCTTCTCAAAGATTTGAAGAAGCACAGCTCCCACCCCCATTGAAGAAGCGTCCACTTCAATAAAAAATGCATTCCCAGGATTTGGTCTCCTCAAGAGGGGGCCAGAAACAAAGGCCTGTTTCAGGTTGTGAAATGCAGAGACAGCTTCGGGAGGCCAGTCTCTGGCATTCACACCCTTCTTGGTCAAAGCGATAATAGGCGCGGCAATGGAAGAGTAATTCCTTATGAACTGCCTATAATAATTAGTGAAGCCAAGAAAGCGCTGTGTGGCCTTGAGGCTAGCAGGAAGAGGCCAGTTGGTGATAGCCAAGACCTTCCCAGGGTCCATACGAAGCCCCGAACATGAGACGAAGCACCCCAAAAACAGGACCTCAGAACATTCAAAGGAACATTTCTCCAGCTTGGCATAGAGATTGTTCTCTCTAAGACGTTGACGTACAGTGCGGACATGGTTTCTGTGGACGAGCAGATTCTCAGAAAAGATCAGAATGTCATCCAGATAGATGACAACAAACTGGTACAGCAGATCTCTGAAGATTTCATTGACAAAGTTTTGAAACACGGCTGGAGCATTACACAGACCAAAAGGCATCATCAGATATTCGTAATGCCCGTCTCTAGTGTTGAATGCAGTCTTCCATTCGTCACCCTCCCGTATTCGAATGAGATTGTACGCGCCTCTGAGATCCAACTTGGTGAAAATGGAGGCACCCTTTCACCTATCGAATAGCTCAGATATTAAGGGTAAGGGGTATCGATTTTTAATAGTAACCGCATTTAAACCCCGATAATCGATGCAGGGTCTTAAGGTACCATCCTTTTTGGCAACAAAAAAGAACCCTGCCCCTGCAGGCGATGAGGATTTCCGGATGAAACCTCTCTCCAGATTCTCTGCTACATACTCCGACATGGCCTGGGTCTCTGGGATGGACAGAGGGTAGGTACGACCCCTGGGTAGAGTTGCTCCGGGGACAAGATCAATAGCACAGTCAAAAGACCTGTGGGGAGGAAGCACCTCAGCTGATTTTTTACAGAACACATCCCGGTAATCGCTGTATGCGGCGGGAAGATCAGAAGAAACAGAAGTGGCAGCAACCGGAAGACTCTCCTTGGGGGTCACCTTGAGAAGACACGACGAGAAACATG